>JASAND010014375.1:0-86071 GCA_030248195.1 Trissonchulus latispiculum
ATGAAGGCGTGTGAGGGGGGCGGTTTCACCCTGCCATTCATTCATTCATTCATTCATTCATTCATTCATTCATTTTCTGTTTTCTGGGTGATGGTAATCTTTGTTAGTGTTAATCGTTCAAATTGTGTGCATATTGCATAATAACTAACATTAAGCTAATGTTTTCAGTTTTCCTGTTGCTGTGTTTTCTCTTCGTTTAAATAACAATCCATTTTCGGTCATAAATTAAAAACAGTTATTTTAAATTTATAGATGATTGTCGTGATGAACGACCGACACCTTACTGTGGCACTTCGTATTTCTTGTGTTTGTCCTTGGACGTGTTATATAATTGATTGTGCGTTGTGTATGTGTACGCTTGTAACGTAGTTAATACTGAAGAAAGGATGATTGAAAACTGTCTTCATAAGAAAATGTGAAAATTTTATATTTTCATTTTCTGGTTGTTGTAGATAATATTGTGATGGCTTTTTAAAAATACTGAAGCGAGAAAGAGTGTCCCTCTTCTCATTAGGTAGATAGTCTATAAAACTTGACAAAAATTTTGGTTTTTGATTGATAGTCCTTTACTCTAATACTTTTTATTTTATTTGCTTACTCTGGTTATGCTTTCTATTAGTTGCTTGTTAATTCTCGTACTAAAAATAGCCCGCGCTTATTCTTGCCTACTACCCACTGTTTTAACATACTCTTGCCTCCTGTTTGCTTTTCCTTACTCGTTTCAAGGATTCCGGCTTTGCATCTTGCCAACCTTGTTCATCTAAGCATAACTAACTAATTACAAACTCCCGCCTTGGAGCGGTCAGTTATCAGTTGAAGTAATTATCACGTTTGTGTCGCTCGGAAACGCGCTTCGACGGGCGTACGAATGGGTGGGTGGGAGTGTGAATGAAACTAGCATTACGCAAGAGGAAGCCAATCGGCAATTCCGTGGCACGCCGTTTGACCCGTAGTTGCGAAGGGTTATAATTTTCAAAATAGGGTTCATGCGCCTACTCTGTACGTACTGCTTGCTAACATGCTTATCTATGGTTTTACCAATTTTGTTATGATCTCAGTGGTGTTTAACTGTCATTCTTGCCTTGTTAAGTTGTCTAGTAAATAGCAGTGTGGTATTTTGTGGTTGTGGAGAACTTCGGACATGTAACACACGAAAATACATTAGGCGTAAGAAAATTGAAGGAAGACAGGTAGTTTTACATAGGTGTTAGTTAGTTTTCGTCTACTATTCGGAGCTCCCAGAAATTGAAGAAATTTTAATTTTAAATGTAATGGAAATATTTAAAACATTGATTTGGCATCGGTTACAACTTACAGCTAACATATTATTGGTTAATTTTTATATTACCGATACTTAATCCGATATTTGGTTTAGCAGTTAGAGTAAAATTATAGTATAACGTTCTTATGTTTAAGTATAAATTGAGTAGTTTCCAAAATAAAAAACTAAGGAGACCTGGAAAAGCCCGGCTCGAAATTTGTAATGGGGGGTCTGGGGCCAGAAGGTGAAGGATTTTTAAAATAGAGAAATTTGCAATGCTCAGGTTTAAAACTGTGCTGTAAGTTCTTGGTATTTATTTTGTTTTCAAGAAAAAACGTAGTTTTGTTAAAGAATTAAGTAGACTCGTGTTTGAGGCCGCCGCTGGCCTGTCTGCCACCGGCCAGACTGCAAATCAACAATCAGGAATTTACAACTGTAGTAACTACATAAGCTTAAAATGAATTCCTTCCAAATCTGGCTGGCTATGCTACAAAGCTGAAGTTACGCCTAAACATGCCAGGGCAGGGTAAACTAACTACCTAGCTCATTGTTAAGTTCAACTGTCGCTGGAATACTAAATATACTTTGTCGAGTTTAATTCAAAACAAATTCAAGTTTTATTCGACTACAATCGAAATACTCTCGGCTGGTCTTGGCCTTTGAAATGTCCAATCGACCGGTGAAACCACTGCTGGACTCAAGCGTAGTTGCATACAACTAAAGCACGAAAATTATTATTAATGTGAAAAACGAAAGAAAACGTTTTGAAAGATCTGATCGCGAAAGAATTCGGCGATTGACAACGAGCTTTCGTGTGAAAGTGAAAGCCCCTTCCCCCGACCCAGAGCTCTGAAATATTAAAAAGGAAAAATGTCACTGAAATCATTGTCTTACAAAAGTTAGTTTTCTCCAGAAATAATTTTGCGTCTTGCTTGCGCGCCATGGCTGGTGCCCACGGCTGACTACGAATACAGACAATATTAGCTCTCTATTCTCAAGTTATAGTTCGTGTAAATTCTAAACTAACTAGCTTTGAGTTTTGAAGCTTTCATTGGAATTCACGAACGCTGTGCATTCGTCTTTTATCCGGAAGATAACCGAGGTCTCATTCCATCACCTGTTATTCCATTATGAGCCAAAATGTCCGGCGATAAAATTGTGTCAATACGCATGTGCGCCTGCTGCAAATAGGTATGTCGCATTTACGGTATTATCATTTTGTTTTAGGACGAAGAAGCGAAAAATGCTAATGAACGGAGAAAAACTCAGTAAAGATGATCAGAATTTGTAGTTGCTAGCAGCTTATTCGTATTTATACATAAACTCATGATAGTATATACCTTTGTAAATTCAAGTTTTCACGTTCGTATTATGCCTTGTAAATTAAATTAGTCTGCTTTTTGTTTGTGGAGCACTTTTATGTAGGAGTAGGGTTGTTGCCGGTGTCGTATACCATTTTGTCACCTATGCTAAAATGTCGCCTAAGCTAATTTTTCAAGGAAAAGGCCCGTTACTTTTCCAATCTTATTATTTTTAGTGGCATTGGATAGCTCGAAATAATGTGGCAATTAAGCTAATTATAGCAACTACTTAACACTTATAGTTAACATAGGAAATTATCAAATTTTAAAGGAAACCTATCATGTTGTATATCATTCGAAACGCTCTTGAGGAGGAGGATTCAATGGTTTAATAATAATTAAGGCAATTAGTTAAGCTGGCCGAAACTTCAGCGGACAAAACTAATTTTAGGAAACATGGAGCCTTTACGTATTGCCAGTACACTTTACCAGCTTAGTTTTTTTCACCGTTGAATTCTCCTCGTCAAGAGCTTTCAAATGATTTACAACATGATAGGTTTCCTTTACAATTTGAAAATTTCCTACGTCAACTTTAAGTGTTAATTAGCACCTATAGTTAGCTTAATTACCACATTTTTCTATATCAAAACAATCGACATTGCAAGAGCTATCCAACGACACGAAAAATAACAAGATTGGAAAAGTAACAAAATAGTTTTTAGACGATGCTAGATAGGTGTAGTCATACATGAATTTCGGTAAAGTGCAACTTACTACCCAAACATATTGCATGAAAAGGGAAGTGAGTTCTTGAATAAGGAAAATATTGAAAGAATCAAGATAAAACAATAGCAGAAACAGAAACCGTAAAATACAAATTATAATCTGAGTTAAGAATTATATATAGTATAAAAGAGAATAGTCTAAACGCAGTGTAGAATTGTATTCTGAAAACTGGGATTGACACTTGAATCACAATAAATAATCAATTAAAAGTGTGAATTCATTTAAGTACTCACAAATTAACTGAAGTAATGAATCTTTCGGCCCCAATCCCTTAGATTCATACTTCTGATAGTTTGCGAGTACACATTCATATCTAGGATCGGAACCGAAATTCGTCATCAGAGGGATCCAGTACAATTTAGATTTCCTTTCTAATAATTGAGATAACTTTAATTAAAGTAAGTACTGGTCGGGCCAAGCCTCCAAGAGACCCGAATTTCGGATTCATTTAATTGTTGCACAGATATAATTAGTAAGCATAAGAATATAAAGAAATGAAATAAAATGCAGCAGTGCAAAGTAGGGTAAATAAGGGCAATTTGTGCCCAAGTAACTATGACCAGACGGGACTAGCCCGTTAATTATGACCAAGGAGGTTAGCAACACAATTAATTATATACATACAATTATTCCTCTTGTGGTTAGTGCCAACAACAAAATGATGAGAAGGAGTTAGTGTGTAGGTGATGAATAGTGTGGATATCATTAGTAGCATTAGTAAAGGGTGCTGATCCTCGAAAAACGAAGGATCTGTAACTATGTCTAAGGCTTGATAGCCTTTAATTATGACAGAATGATATAGTTTGTAAGTGGTTATAAATTTTCAAAAGCTAAATTAGATTGTGGTGATCCTCGTAAAACGAAGGATCTGTAATTATGTCGATGGCTAGATAGCCATTAATTATGACAGCAGAATGAGGTAGTGATCTTACTAGTATGTATACTTTACTGTATCTGGCTGATGTGTATTGAACCATCAAATTTTTTGTAAATCCAACTGTTTTTTAAAAAAGTTGTATTGAACACTTGTTTGAAATACTTCTTTGAATAACCTCTTGCTAGAAGATTTTCTCTAAGTTCTTTCAACTGTGTTACAAAAAATTCGCGGGTGCTGCAAATAGTAGCCGCTCTGGTGACTTGGTTTTCTATCATATTTTTGAAGACAGAGCTGGAAATGTTAGTGGATGGAGGTGGAAAACGGTTTATACTGAAATTGAATTCTTTTCTTTTGTCGTATAAATCTGTTTCAAAGGTATTGTTATTTAGACTAATCTTCAGATCTAATACATTAGCTTGAGTGTTATCTATATTTACTTTATTAAGTTCTAACTCATGAGGGTATATGTCATTTATAGTGAGGTCAAAAACGTTTTTATCATTGAAGGTGGTCATGTCATCTATATATCTGCGTGTGTTCGATAATAGCTCTGTTCTTGAGGTATTCGTTTCATTTAATATAAAATTGTATTCGAAATGATGCAAAGTGATATTTGCTATAGTTGGGGCTGAATTCGTACCCATTGGAATTCCAATTTGTTGTTTAAAAATTTTATCTCCTATGTTAAAGTAAGTGTTGTCGATTAGGCATTTAGTCATGTCTATTACATCATAATAGTCAAATGTAGGGTATTTAGGTTCTCCATTTCCCCAGTATACTTTGTTGTATCTAAGGTGTAATTTGGTGTGTAAAGTGTCCTTAACTAAATCTGAAATTGCTTGATTAATTGTAGTATGCTCTAATTTAGTATATAAAGTAGTAAAATCGTATGTGTTTACTGACTCAGCGGAATGTGTTTTATTGAGGCAATTGATAATGTCTAATATAGGTTTGTTGTTATCAATTACCCAGAAGGGGTTACATTTGTATTTGTGCGCATAGATATTACAAATTTTCTTTCTTTTGTAAAAAAGTAATTTCAGAATTTTGTCCAGGGTTTGAGAGAGATGTTTAGTTGGTGCGTGCTTACTAGCGATAATTGTTCTGAATTTAATAGGGGTCTTGTGAAATTTGGGTATTATATACATGAAAGGTAGCTTGAAAGGGGCTGCAGCATATTTTAATTTATCGTTTATGGTTTTTATGTTATTGATAATGTCAGATTCTGTCTTATTGTATATTTCAATGTATGTGTTGTTGTTATTGGTATTGTCGACTAGACCCACCTCTTTTAGAATAGAATATATATAAAATTGTTTACATATCATAGAGAAATTTTGAGGAGCTTTGTCGGTTAAAGTGAATACGAAGTGCTCGTGTAAGTTACTAATGCTTGCTTTAATGTCTGTAATCCGAATATTAGTGGCAATACTATGATTGAGTGGGAGATGTTTGAGATGGTCTTTTACCATTTCGCTTACATACACGGCCCAATCTCTTAATTTATCTATATCCCACTTATATTTCTTATTTAGTTTATTAATATATTTAATTAAAGATTGATCTATTGCGATCTGCGAACAATTAGTGTCTTTAACAGTGGGAAGTCTATATTTTGGTCCATAGTTTAATAGTTGTTTGACCTGACTATCTTCTATTATGTCAAAATTAGAAGTTATAATGTGTTTATGATATTGATCTTTGTGATTAGATGTGTTACATTTGCATGTAAAACCATATTTATGGTGGTTATCTAAAAATTCAGTACAATTTAAGTTAGTAATTACTTGGCGATAATTTAAAATAAAAGTAGATATAGGATTATCATAGGAAAAGAATACGCGGGGGTTTCCAGCATTAGTCTTAGAATTGGGATATGGCCATTTGTCTTTACAAGATTCAAATATAGTATTGACTTTTATTTGGTCTAATTGTTTACTGTGAAAAGGAATAATAATATGCTCCCGATTTTTCGTTTTGGAAATGTTTTGCGAGTATTTAAGTTCTGTTCTGAATTCTGTAATGTCCTTTACAAAATCATAAAGAACGTGGTTTTTGTAATTTTCGTTGAAGATTGCAATAGCCTTTATGCCATTCCAATCGATTGTATTTAATAAATGAAATATTTCTTTTTTGGTATGAGTATGTAGGGTGTCTAACATGTAGGGAGTTAATATGTTGTGACATTTATTTTTACGGTTGGTGCGGCATTTTTTGCTATTGGCTTTTGAGTCATCAGGTATCATTAAGTTGGGAAGTACGGAGGTTTTTGGATTTTCTCCATATAATGAGTCATTTAATCCATAGGGATACTTAGTTTTTAATCGTTTTATCCAATATTTTTCCCTATCTCTACGATACTTAGTGTCGATTTCCTTTGAACTGCTTTTGGGTAAGATTTCTATAATCTGGACGGAAAAAGATTTACAGGTCCCCATATTAAAGTGTATGGCTAATCTTTTGCAACTGGCTTTTTGTGTGTTCTTTAAACTATTTCTATGCTCTGACACACGTTTGGAAAATTGTCTTCCCGTTTCACCAACATATTGAGCACCACATTGATCACAGGTTATGAGATATATAACATTGTGACTTCTGCACGATGCAGTCATCACTATGGCGGGGGAAGTGATGTCGAAATCTCTTGTATTATACTGACTTCGTACAGTGCTACCTTCTATGAAATGAAGACAGCATTTACAGTTTCTCTGTAAACATTTGACACCTGTTGTTTTAGTTAAGTTTGCGTTGCTATAATTTTTATTAGAGTGATTAGTAGATATATCACTGCTCCCAGAGTCGACGTCGTAGGGGTCGCCGAGGTCCAAATCCGGAATCCACCTGTTGGGGCATGTATCCTCCTCCCCTGCTACGGAGCCCCCGGAGGCATTATTCGTATGAAGACTTGCCATGAAGAAAGAAGAAAAAAACCGCAGGTTCCATGTGAACAGATCCGATCCATAGTCCATAATCGTGGGTTTGTCGACTGTGGGAGAATCTGTACACTAATTTAGTAAGTGGTGTCATGCAACGTTAAGTGTAAGTAGCATAGCAAGTCATAGTGGATGTTCATAACGTATGTAAACTTTTAATTAAAACTAAATAACTGTCTGCTAGAGTTCGAAATCAATTATATAAACGTTTCGTTTCATATTTGATAAATTTAATATTTGATAGGGTAGCAAACGGCACTTTTCAATAAGTTGAGAAACTAAAGTATGATCTACACCAATTATAAACTGGAGCATGATTAAAATAATTCGTGTAGAACACGAACGGCCAAAGGAAGGAAAACCAAGGGCCATGAGAGGGAAAAGGCAGGAAGCAAAATAGTTTTTAGACGATGTTAGATAGGTGTAGTCATACATGAATTTCGGTAAAGTGCAACTTACTACCCAAACATATTGCATGAAAAGGGAAGTGAGTTCTTGAATAAGGAAAATATTGAAAGAATCAAGATAAAACAATAGCAGAAGCAGAAACCGTAAAATACAAATTATAATCTGAGTTAAGAATTATATATAGTATAAAAGAGAATAGTCTAAACGCAGTGTAGAATTGTATTCTGAAAACTGGGATTGACACTTGAATCACAATAAATAATCAATTAAAAGTGTGAATTCATTTAAGTACTCACAAATTAACTGAAGTAATGAATCTTTCGGCCCCAATCCCTTAGATTCATACTTCTGATAGTTTGCGAGTACACATTCATATCTAGGATCGGAACCGAAATTCGTCATCAGAGGGATCCAGTACAATTTAGATTTCCTTTCTAATAATTGAGATAACTTTAATTAAAGTAAGTACTGGTCGGGCCAAGCCTCCAAGAGACCCGAATTTCGGATTCATTTAATTGTTGCACAGATATAATTAGTAAGCATAAGAATATAAAGAAATGAAATAAAATGCAGCAGTGCAAAGTAGGGTAAATAAGGGCAATTTGTGCCCAAGTAACTATGACCAGACGGGACTAGCCCTTTCAGTGACAAGCCACAAAGCCACCCTTTCAGTAACAAGTAACAAGCCTTTTCAGTGAAAAGTTAGCTTAGGTGACAAAATACATAGTATACAACACCGGATGAACCTGCGGTGGGTCCTGGCCTGGGCAGGGGCCGATCAAGAATCGCCAAGGTGAGGTATATACCGCGGGTCAGAGCGGGTCCAGAGTTAGTTTTGTTCACACCAATTATACGCTCAATTTTGGGCTAATTTCAACAGAAAATTTACAGTTTATGTTAAATATATATTCAATTTTTCTCTAATTTTTGGCTGTTTTCTATATGCCTTACATAATATTGCTTTTATGATAAAGTATTTTTTCTATTCTATCTTGAATCTTCAGCCAAAAATATGTCAGTAATATCTTTCTGACATAGTTAATGGCATAAATATTTTATTATCACGCAAAGTCCTTAATACTTTGGCATTGACTGACAAACCGTTTGGGCGAAAACGATGTTGACAGCTTACAACAGCCTGCAAATCTATCTTTCCGTAATTAGAAGAATATGAAGAGCAATACATTTCAATAAATAATTAGGAATATATACGTATTGTAAAGCTTGAAATTTCGACATAGTTCAACGAGTTATGATCATTGCTAATTTTATTGGTACTAATAAAGTGTATGATATAAACCGCTAAAACTGTAACTGTAATTTTCTGTCATTGCGACCCACTTCCAACTCTGCCAGAAATTACCTAATAGAAATAATATACTTGTCGGTTTATACTTGTTTATACTTGTCCGTTTGGCCGTCTGTCCGTTTGGGCGTAAGAAAATGTTCAACACTGTTCAACTTTTCTTACGCCCAAACGGACACCTCCGACCATACGGACAAACGGACAAATTCATTTCAATTGAGTCTACGCCAGTGATGGAACCGGGTCACTCTGGCTTGACCCGGTGACCCGGTTGAGCCCTGACCCGGTGACCCGATGACCCGGTGACCCGGTTTTTCTGAAAATTCCAAAAGTTGCAAAAAATTTTCGATTCTACCTAAGAACGCTAAATTTTTGGCGTCCATGTTCAATAACCACTTTGAAAAGAATAACTATGACATACATATGTTTCCTCTAGGTTTTCTTGAAATGCGTTTAATAGTAAAGCTGTAGTATTGTCTAAATTTATGCAGAAATTAGTTACAAAACCAATAATTTATCCGTCTGCGAAATTTTGCAGGTTCTAATATGAGTATATACTTGTATAAAACACGGAGTACTTTAAAAATTTGGTTTTCATTACGTAGTGAGTTAAATTAAATTATTCATTTACTTTCAACGTTTGCCTTGGTTGCGAAAATAAACTGCAAACCATATTGTACTAAATAGAGTTATACAATAATCATTGAACTTATAAAGCTAAAACTAAAAAGCTAAACAATAATTTGCCAGAGACTGACAGATTCAAATAACCTCAAGCTGCGAAAGTGCTCAAGACTAAAATGTAGAAATAAGCAAATTAATATTGTACATGGAACAAAAATTTAACCGAAAATTTTAGTTTGGTAAGCCAAAAATTTCTAAAATTTGAGGTAAATTCAGAAAACCGGGCCAAGACCGGGTCGAAGCTCTTGACCCGGTGACTCGGTCCAAAAAGTGACCCGAACTGACCCGGTGACCCGGTTCCATCGCTGGTCTACGCCCAAACACACAAACGCCCAAACGGGCAAACGGACAAGTATAAACAGGGTTTAAGACGTTTGATATAGTTTAAAGTGACAGTTTACACACAGTAGTAGAAAATGCACAAATAAAATTTAAGTCGGGGTTGAGGCTTGAAATTCCAATGAGCAGCCGTCAAAACTGGAATTTAAAAACAGGTAAAGCGCACTACCGTTTCATTTTTCTTCGCAAATTACTTTTAATAGTGTTACTTATAAGCCCTTCTAGTTTTGTGCAGTCAAATACATCGTTTTATAGCGATTTTTTAAAAAATAAAAAATGTGTGATTTTGTTTTTTGTCAAAAATACCAATTGGAGCCGGAACCGGTAGCTAGAACCGGAACCTGTTTTGAAAATCGGTACCGGTCCCAGCACTAGGACAGATAATGTGTGGTCTTTCCCAGTCTTTCCATAATTTCAATTGTGGGAATCATCTTTTGAACTATGGGAATATGTAGGAAAGCTACATTTTTGTGTAGAGTGTAGGTTGTAGCTACATATTTTTATGCAACTGAAAAATGTAGGGTGTAGTTGTAGCTGTAGTTGTAGTTCTAGTTGTGTTACATTTTGTGTAGACAATGTAGTGTAGTCAATTTAGTTTTATGCAACCGGCCCCAGCTGAGGCCGTAGACTGGTCCCGACAAGTGCTACCTCACGTGCCTAAGATGGCTGAAAACTCGCTTTGGCAGGCAGTGCTTAAACTGTCGGCTGCATACAACGGTTTGGTGAAGAAGCCAAGCGTCGGATATGAATGCCCGTTTAAGTTCTAAAATTGGTATACCAGCCTTTTGGCTGTAAACCCTGCGGACCGCGGGGAGCAGTACGTCTATAAGCGTGCCTAAACAGTGCTAACACGTCGATAAAGTTTTATTCATGTCGTTTTCTACTCTACGATCTCTAATAAGTGCCTATAATGCCTACATAAAAAATTACCACCACAGCTAACGTAGACGACAGCTTTTCCCACATTAAAAAAACTTCCATTCAAGCTCAACGTTTACGAGCAAGGCGGTACAAATCCGATTTCATTACTTTCAGCAGTGTCTGCCCAGCATTTTTTGAGTGTTCCACATTTCCTCAAGTTTAAGTGTCGTTCATCTTGACCACAACGATGTTTCCTCATCCTTAAAAATAACCTACCTACTATCACGCTGCCAAAAAGTCATTTTATTAACTTATATATTTTATTTTTATTATAAATATCAACTTAACAATGAATCATAAGCATAACGGCAAAATCAGAAAAAGTATGCGGAAACAAATTAACTATTGTTAACCTTATGCACGATCAAATGGATGTGGATCAAACTAATGTTAAACGAGACAACAAAATTTATCTACCATCGACCACCTCAGGTGAGATTTAAGAATCTATTTTAATCAACAAACTATTGGTCAGAGCCCATGTTTTGTAGGCCAATGTGTTACCTACCACAACAGGCTAGCCCGAGGCGTAACACAAAGCACAAAATACGGAACCAACTACATTTGCACCGTAGAAGGGACAAACTCAAATGCGCTGTTTAATAATAATAATATATTAGGGGGAGCGCTCCCCCTAGAATAGGTTTGCCTGATGCGGTGGATGAGGTACATAGAATAAGTTCGCGCTGTAATTGAGGTCTTTTCTCTGAATCAAGGGCCGATTTCATCATTAGTCACAAGTTCACAAGTTTACAAGCCACAAGCAATTTCTGTTTCATCAACGATTAGTTACAAGCCACAAGTCACAAGCAATGTTCCTGCTTGTGACAAGTTGAGTTCCAGTTTCGGTTTCATCAAGCCACAAGTTCACAAGTTGTGGCTTGTGAACTTGTGACTAGTGATGAAATCGGCCCCAGCACTGCAATAGCATCCTCCTGGAGTCAATGATATCAACGTCAAAACCCGGGAGCCAAGTAAATCCGGATTAGCGACTTAACCCGGGTTTAGAATGCAAGGCAATATTCAGCTACACATTCATTTTTTCGTCAACCAGATTCCGGTCTGAGTACAAGTAGGATGCTTGTGGACCTATTTACTTAAACTTAAATACCTCAAGTTATAGACGAAACAATCTGAAACTAATAAATAACAGCTAAGAAAAATAGACAAAAACAATAACAACGATGCTACAAAGACAAACAGCAATAATCGATCACAACACTTAAATAGATTTTCTTATCTGGTAGTAAACTAAAACTGTATTATGTAAGTATAAATAATATAGCAAATATTGTATTTCATGACCTCCCCACCTCAAAACATTCTTGTAATATACATCTTACTATCGGCTGACACAATAAGAAAATAATAATATAGAGTGTAACAGGCATAGCATACAGACAGCCCCTACAAAATCCTTCTCAAATCAAGCATTATCACTGTCAATCTCTTCACCGCTACTGATTCCGTCCACCTCCGAATCACTGCCGCCCATGGCTCGCCAGAAAGCCAGCGTCACCTGTTCCGCGTAGGCTCGACGTTCCGACTCTGGCAAATCTCGGGCCCGATCCTTCATCTCCTGAAATTGGGCAAACAGGCGCTCAAAGGACTGGGGTCCATCTTCACCCTGATCCAGCGCTTTCAGCAAACCAGCTTCGGTGTCCAGATTCAGCAGGTCATCCACTCTATGGGCTCGATCAGCTGTTTTAGTATCTGAAGTCGGTGTGGAAGCACAAGCACCATTGGAAGTAGTAGTAGTAGTGTTGCCATCCGCAGAGCAAGCAGCTGCAGCTGTATCAGCTAGGGAAGTGTCGGCCAGTTTGGCGGAGAGGGACTCGTGCACTGCCTGCTGTGACATGTGATTGTCCTCCTTCATCACCAGATTAGGCCAGGAATGTGCGCGCAGTACCTGAAATAGGACACTGAAAATTAGTTGCAAAGTGCACAGTTCCTTCTTAGCAACATACACTAGTAGAAATGAAGGAAAGAAACCTCATTTTTCAGAGGCCTGGCTTTTTCCTACAGGGGGGTGGGAGTGGGGGCGGCCCCCCCCAGAATTTCGCGCCCCCCCAGACTTGGGCGCCCCCCCCAGGATTCGGGCCTTCCCCCCCAGAACTTTAATGTGCCCGGAAAAATAGGGTTTTGAGGGTAAACTTTGAAAAATTTTTCCGGCTTCGCCGGATTATTACACATTTTTAAGCTATTTTAAGCTTAAATTGAGGTTAAAAATAGTTAATATTTTAGCTCAGCAGCAAAAAATAGCTATTTTTTAAGCATTTTTGAAAATTTTTTCTTCCCCCCCTTCAGAAATCCGTGTCCCCCAGACGTGAGGGGGGACCACCCCCAGACATTTTTGCCTAGGAAAAAGCCAGGAGGCTAAACCATCCCTCATCTGAAAAGGAACAGACATATAGGCAGGGAACGTAGGTAGCGGCGCCCATGGCATCCTAATGCTACAATGCACAAATGAGATCTAGAAAAGCCACTCGGAACCATGCTAGCCTGTTTATACAATATCTGAAAGCCGTCATTAGCTTAACGCATTACGCATCTATGCAACAGACTGGCTGCTACATGTTCAGCACATTTTCTCTGTTCTTAAAATTCTGTGTTCATTTTAAATGCAATAGGATAGGAGTCTTAAAAATGTCTGGGCCTTTTCTGGGCGAAAAAAGTAGAGGGAGCCCCCATCAGTAGGGGAACCTAAAGAGGTTGAAAATGTTGACCAAGCTTTCATGTGAAAACAACCAACTTTATAGTGAGTGATGGGAAGTTCAAAACAGCTGGCACTGGTGGGGGGAGCGGTGCCCCCACTCTTCGATGCTCCCCCCCAACTTTTCTGGAAGCCGCCACCTACCACTAGGAGCCAATTTTTTTGTCGGTCGCCTAAAAGTGTCGAAAAATAGGTCAAATTGGCAAAACGTTTCTCAATTTTTAACGAATTTAAGGACTTAATAAAATATCAAAGTCCAAAACGTGAATACCCAAAACAATGTTCACCTTTCTTCCTTCTTCTTCTTGGAAGAAAGGTGAACATTGTTTTGGGTATTCACGTTTTGGACTTTGATATTTTATTGATTTCTTTGTATCCCTTGTGGATCCGTGAATACGTGGCTGTTTTATCGATTATCTCTTCTGAATTTAAGGACTTATAAGCTCATTTTAAGCTTGAAAACAGCGATGTTTTGAGTTTTTTAATAAAATGCGTTTTCGCTAAAAATTGAGGTGTATTTATGCTTTGGACTTCCCCAATCCCCAGGTAGGGGACGAAGCCCCCCCTCCCACTGTAAAAATACTAAAAAACGCCCGAACAGTGGGAGTGGAGCTGAGTAGATGTGAGAGGTAAGATTATGCTTCATTAAAAACGCAGGATTGTGCTAAATTAAGTTAAAAATATTTAGAACAAGATACGCACGCAGTTTGGTCTTTTAGGCACAATATGCTTCTGATCGGCGACAGAAAAGCTGCATTTATACATATTGACTGTTGCCCATCCATTTCCAACGAAAGTTGTTCTACCCCTCCATGCTTACCCTAATTATTTACGTAGGTATGGATGCGCACGTACCTGTATTATTCGTTCCACACCGAACTTTTCCCGATACTCTTCCAGTTCCGAGCGGGTTTCGTCGTCAGGGTCCAGCTCAACCAGTTCAAAGCCACGTTCAACGCACCAAGATAGCAGCTGATCCTTCTTTTTCGGAGGAACCCGTCGACACGTTAGAATCAAAATTTCAGGTTCCCAGTGTTTGGCAAAGGCCAGGCAACTTTCCACAGCAGACAGACGAACCTGCTGATCACTATTATCGCTGCCTGACGACTGATCAAAATCGATAATCACCGCTTCCACAGAGCCAGCAAATGTTTCTGAGCCAAGATTAAGTGAGACACAGTAGCACAGGTGCACGTCTGCCGTATAGTATTTAGTCTCTAGTTTCCATGGATAGACATCGAAATTGGACTTGACGGCAGAGTCTTCCTCACCACCATCCGAAGCAAGGGGAGGGGGAGACTCAGAAGGGTGCGAACCACTAACGGTGTTGCCGTAGTCTAGTAACTGCTTTAGGATAGACTGGGATTGGGACGGTTGATGGGGAGACGCCGTTTGACCTCCACCGGTTGACAAAATTACAACCGATGGCAACATAGGATCACACAAGGGAGGAAATAATTAAATATCAAATGGACTAAAGGCAAATCGAACGTCAGTACACAGCACGGATAATGGAGTAAAGTGAATGTATATGCATAAATTATAGTAATTATAAAGTTGTTTGAATAATGTTATAACGGGAACAAAGGTATATATATAATGGTATTTAGTTGAGAGCAACTCGATAAAGACTTCGTCCCAACATCAGCACACTAAAATGCAAGCAAAACTAAAATTATCACATGTAAAACAAGACTTCACGTCTTTTCCAATGTTTTGTTATCCTAAATGGAGACAGCAGGTGGACTGTTTTATAGTAACATGCCGACAAATTAAGTCCGATCTCTTATGGCTGAAGAGTAATTTCAGCTCAAAATGGAGGTCGTCATATTGTGTTAAACATAAGAAACCGAAAAAGCGGCGATTTTTTCGTTGCGCCAGAGAAATCTCGCCAACCACAAAACGGAGCAGTTCAACGTCCGATTTATATATACTGTAAATACGATCTCGAAGGGGAATTTGTAGGAAGCGAAATTTAAATTTAGGCCTTCAAGATTTATTAATTAATTTTGAAACTTGACCTAAATCACAGCTTATGACAAGACCTTTCGAACTATACCAATTGATCCTTGTAAGCCCTGGCCAAATTTCGAGATATCTCTGGCGCAAAAATCGGTTTTTTAACAAAATGTTGAAAATTCGTGTTTTTTTGAAAATATATAAAAGAGCTACGGTAACACAGACCTAAAAATGTTAGACTACCTTGGGCACCATTATTGCTTACTTTAGGTCAGGTCTGGGCACAAATGCTGCAGGTTAGTACACCCAGTTGGTCGCTGGAGTCAAATATGAGGGTCTAACAGCCATAATCTAAAATGGCGATTTTTAAAATTGTTCGAAATATGTTAAATTTTATATATATCAGTCGAGAGCTCTCACTGTCGGGAACATTTTTTCATCTTGGACCATAGAATAATGGAAATGTGCAAAATTTATGCTATCGGTCGTTAAATGATTTGCGTGGTCAAGGCTTTCCAGCGCCGGTGCTACTTCCTAAAATCACTAAATAAAAACCTAAAATACACTTTCCCCATTAAAAGCTAGCCTGTTATTTTCCGTGTAAGTCACGATTGGAAAAATGCAATTTTCTGTCGGAGTGTTAGAACGATCTGGGCATTTTCAGCAGGTGAAGTTTGGTTTTTCTGAACGTACGTATATACGTATATACCCCGAAAGCAAGGCCGCACCCAGGGGGGGGGAGGGTTCAGGGGGTCTAGACCCACCCCTTTTGGGATGGCTAGAAATACAAAAATGAAACTTTCAGCGACTCCTACAGAAAATCTCACGGTTTTTGATAGAATTAAGCAGTTAGTGAACACTTTTAATGTGAAAGTGCAATCATTTTGCAACATTAAGTGAGCTCCGGACTAAACTATTTTCGGACTTGACCTTGAACCCCAATCCGCTTGACCTTGGACCCTCCCCATTCTAAAATCCTGGGTTCGGGCCTGCCCGAAAGTGAACCTTTTTGATACTTTTCGCTGCCCGTACGGCTGGGCAAAAGTGGACTCGCCGCTAAAATGGCCAAAAATGGCCATTTTTGTCAAAGCTACAGGACTCAGGTAAGACGCTAGAGAGACGTGGTTTGTTGCATAAGGATCTACGGAAGGGTTTATATATATATGTCCTAACGAGGGCGATTTTTGATATCTGGCCAGAATCGTTCTGGCGGCCGGCCCAAAGTTGGTCCGGCCAAATAGCCATTTTCGGAAAACTTCCCGACTCTGTCCCAAAAAAGTCCCAACTCCACAGAAAATAGTCAAAAATGGGCTGAAATATGCAGTTTTAGACCATTTAGTGGGACGCATATAAGGGCTATTGGGGTCGCTGAACACGATGAGCATAGTCGCAGCTCTGTGCGGTGCTGCTACCGTGCTGTACTATTATGCAGCAACCATAGCACAGGCACGCTGTCTGTAGACTTACTGTAAACGGCTAAACATATGAAACTTGGTGAAAATCATGTCTGTAGTAAGGGGGAACTGTAGCTATGTATGTTAGTTGGTGCACTCTCTAGTTTCCGTGCTGTATGTGCTGCCCCAAACACAGCACCGTCGATAACAAGTTATTCATTCGTCACTGGTATTTGAAATTCGGCATACAGATAGTTTAGGACATGACAAACAATCATAGAAACGTTTCGTATACTTATTACGATGTTACTATGTGGTTACGCTGCAGTGGAGTGCTGCGGAAGCACAGCACGGCCTATAACTAACTATAGAAAACTTGCAATCGTCTGAAATTCTGTAGGCAGGTGCAGAATAGAATTGGAAAACATGCCGTACAAGTCTCCTTTTTTGGCAGTGAAGTTTGTGCTTAACTGCGCTGCAGTAGAGTGCTGCTGAAGTATATATAACTAGCTACAGGTAAGCTGCAATCGTCCGAAATTTAGCACACAGTGCGGCAGAGCATTGCAAATTGTTCCGTATGAGTCTCCCTCACTAGAAGTAAAGTTTGCATCTGGTTGCGCTGCAGTAGAGTGCTGCTTAAGTACAGCACGGCCTATAACTAGCTACAGTTAAGTTGCAATCGTACGAAATTTTGTATACAAGTAAGGAAGAGCATTGCAAATCGTGTTTTATGAGTTTCCTTCACTGACAGTAGAGTTTGCATTTGGTTTGCAGTGCTATATGCTATATACAGTAACTAAGACTATTGCAGCCATGGGTACTGATGTTGGATTTCTGTCAAAATAGAGAAAAAGGAAGAAATTGGAACTTTTCAAGCTTCTTTGTTCTGTACTTTCGGTTGACGATTAATGATTGGCGGAATTTTAAAGTTTCTTTCACACAGCTTTAGCGTTTTTGCTTTTTACTGAGAACCTTAAAAATGAAATAGGACAAGAATAAAAATGCTCCGGTAGAGCATGAAAAATGCAATACGGGTGACATTAGGTTGTAAATAGACAGAGGATTAGGTTTTAAAACGTTAATATGGGAGGGACAGGTTGTAAATGCCAGGAGGACTAGGTTAAGAGCGCACTAATATGGACCAGCTTCGCTGAAAACCCATATTCGCGGTCACTCATGCTCCACCCCACATGACATACGAGTAAGATCTACATTCTTCAGCTTTCAAAGCAAGGAGGACGATTTTGAAATATTAAGGCTTATTCCAAATAAACAATGCAGTTCTGGTAGAAAGGTGCTCAAGGTGTTTTTTCTGCACTGTCAACGCAGAATCTTTTATTAAGTTGATGCGAAAAGCAGTTGACATTATGTTCGTGTATTATTAAGTAAGTTGTATAATAAGGAGCACGACCACATATACTTGCGGTCCATGCTGACAAATCGTACAATTTTCCGAAGAACTGCCAATAGCAACAGCAAGCAGCAGCCGATAGAAACTCTGGACAGTTTTCGCGAATACGTATGGGTTGTTCAGCGAAGCTGGTCCATATTAGTGCGCTTTTAACCTAGTCCTCCTGGTATTTACAACCGGCCCCTCCCATATTAACGTTTTAAAACCTAGTCCTCTGTCCATTTATATACAACCTAATGTCACCCATATTGCATTTTTCATGCTTCACCGGAGCATTTTTCTTCTTGTATATATATACATGTGACAAAATTTTTTGTGAGATGAGCAAAATCTGTGTCCAGATAATTTTTCATGGTGGACCCCCCTTAAACCCATTCAACCATGCAACAAAGACATAAATATACATCTCTGACGCTGACAGTTGGTTTACATTTATTATGATACACTGCATCGAATGTTATGTTAAGAAATGTTCCTGCAACATACGCATGCTGGCATTTTTTTAGGGTTTTGAAAGTGGGGGGGCCTAGGGAGGGGGAAGTGGGGGGCTTCCGAAAAGTGGGGGGGGCGAGTCCAAGGTATAAAATACCAAAATTTTTAGCGAAAAATTAGCATTTTTTAGGTAAAAACACAAAAAATCGCTATTTTTAAGCTTAAAATTAACTTATAAGTCCATAAATTAGCTAAAAATGCAGAAAATTTTTGAAAATTTGACCTCAAAAACTTAATTTTTCGACACTTTTGGGCGACCCCCAAAAAAGTGGGGGGGGCTTGCCCAAAAGTGGGGGGGATGAAAGTGGGGGGGCTCCGAAAAGTGGAGGGGGGAACCGAAAAGTGGAGGGGGCCCCCACCCCTCCCCCCCACTAAAAAATGCCAGGTATGGCACTTCTACAAAAATCCCATTTCGCACTTGCCTGAGAGTAAAAACTAATCCGGCAGGCATAAATTTGTGGGTATTAAAAAATCTATATCCCATTAATCCAGTAAGTAATCCACTTGCACCTACAACGAAATATAAATACGTACATTATACATACGTATACGTAAAATACGTATACATCTATTCGCACCTATATTAAATACGAACTGTTTGTTTAGTCACGTAAATAATGAAGAAAATGATACACATGGAAAACCTGTAGAACTTTTCAACTGAAAAGAGTCAACTGGGACAGCGGCCACACAAAGCTTATGATACAATGCTAGTCCAATGTGGTCCATTTTGTACAGCTAACGTAGGAAATATATATATACGTTACACATGGTGTTACAAAGATCACATCAACAGAAAACCGCCAAACACAATCAGTTTTCTGGCTAACAACGAAGTCAGCATTTTTTCAAGAAATTGCTGAATTAGTGAGAGAAGGGAATGTTTATTCAAAAAATTCATAACTTCAGTTTCAAGTCACTCAATTTCAATTGTACTAAGTTTTCACTAACATTTTCCACTATTATATACGTCTACCAGGGGCGCACCCAAGGAGGGGGGGCGGCCGCCCCCCCTGTCAGGTTTCGAAGGTCAGAAAAATTAAGAAGCAGAAAGGAGAAAACGCAGAAAAAAATTTTCGCGCCTTCGGCGCGAATTCACCATTCTTTGGTTGTTTTGAGGATAGTATATGGGGCGGGGTTGGGTGGCTGGTCTCACAGCAAAAAACATGTGTACAAATAAATTTTAAAAAATTTCAACATTGTTGCCGCCCCCCCCCTGTCAGAAAACTCTGGGTGCGTCACTGACGTATACCTATAAACAACAGCTACGTATCAATCCAGCACAAAAGGGTGTTCGGGTAAAGTAATGATAAAAGTAAAGGGAATAATAGGGGTCAAGTTTTTACACGTAAAAACGTACAAATTTGAAAAATTTCCTCAAAAATGTCCCCATTTTGGCTGAGCCCCCCACAAAAAGTGCCAAGAAATAAGCCACATATATATATATATATATATATATATATTAGGGATCGACCGGAACTCCGAAAAACCGGAACCGGAACGAGCTTTAAAAAACCGGAACCGGAACCAGCTCTTTAACACTACAAAAATCGAAATTTTTTTCTGACCTTTTGGACCATTTTTGCTCAATTTTTCGCAGTTTTTTAGCTAATAGAACGTTGTAATAACGTTTGAATTGCATTTTACATAATTATTTCAATGCTAGAAAACGAAATTTGCTATTTATTAGGAGAATTTTTCTTGTTCTACAGTTAAAGTTTACTGTATGTAGCTCTAACACTAACAAGAACAAAAAGTGCTCCTTCGTCGCATGTAAAATACATATGAGTCTTCGTAGGCAGGTTGTACATAAGCAAAAACTAGCCGGTAAAATACATACGAGTTCCGTAGGGAGGTTGTAAATTAAGGAAAACAAGTTGCAACCGCTTAACATATGAGCCTGTCCTACAACGATTCTCATTTTGGCGTATGTCATAATACGAATAATTTGCAGATATATATATTTTACTTTTATATAAATACATACTGCATAAAGCTTTTCATTACAAATTGTCCTTCACATAGCTTGTTTTGATCAGTCATTATAGTGTGCATATGCTCAATACGGTACGCCATGAGGCGCTCTGACTCAGAGCCAAATGGGAACGCATTCTGCGTGTGTATAATGTGAAAGTGTTTCGAGAATGCATTAGGTGTACCGCGTACCACAGCGTATCGCGAAATATTAGGTGTGCCATAGTATTTCAGGAAACATCAGGTTGCATGTACAGTTCAGCTTGAGCAGTCGTAGTTCACTTCAGTCCATTTCTTCTGGGCCACAACGTCTATTCATTTTTTCCGTAATGTGGATGAAGCTGAGGTTCTTTAATGAGGCTTTAATGTGGAATGCACTGTGACGCCAATATGAGAATCGTTGTAGGACAGGCTCATATGTTAAGCGGTTGCAACTTGTTTTCCTTAATTTACAACCTCCCTACGGAACTCGTATGTATTTTACCGGCTAGTTTTTGCTTATGTACAACCTGCCTACGAAGACTCATATGTATTTTACATGCGACGAAGGAGCACTTTTTGTTCTTGTTTTCTATTATTTTATATATGTATGCTCCTGAAGGTATGTATAGATATCTTTCAACAGTAGCAAGCAAGCCAACCACAGCTCGTACCGCTTACACTCTACAGCCACTTTGGGTACGCAGCTCTATGACAAAAGTTGCTCAGCTCGCTTAGGGCTTTCATTTGGTACCAAATTTGACCACTTTGGAAAAACTTCATTTTTGACCGAAAATCGCCTAAGTCCCCACCCCACCACAGCACTCTACAGCCACTTTGAGCATGCAGTTCTATGACAAAAGTTGCTCAGCTCGCTGAGGGCTTTCATTTGATACCAAATTTGACCACTTTTGGAAAATTTCATTTTTGACCCCATGACCTCCCACCTACCTGACCCTCCAGATGGCAAAGTGGAACCAGCACAGCAAGATGGATGGGTCCGACGGCAAAAGAGATGCCAGGAATTAGCTGGGTGCACCAGAAAACCCCTATAGACAATGTTTTGAGAGGCTATGTACAGTTCTATATGGTGTTCCCGGAAGTCGGTACCAACCGTACCCTCCAGACGGCAAAGTGGAACCAGCACAGCAAGATGGGTGGGTCAGACGGCAAAATGGACACCGGGAATGAGCTGGGCGCACCAGAAAACCCCTATAGACAAAGTTTGGAGAAGCTAAGTAAAGCCTACTCTGGACCTCTGGGAAGCGGTTACCGACTTGACCCCTCAGACGGTCAAGTGAAACCAGCCCAGCAACTTGGGTTACTCGGCAGCAAAACTGACAGCGGGAATCGAGTCTCCGTCCCAAAAAACCTTTGTATGCAAAATTTGAGCCACCCATGTAGCAAAATAAGCGAAAAAATTAAGTTCAAAGTTCAACCCAAAATTCACCAACTTTGGCCGGCCAGTACCGAAAAATTACGCACAGAGACGGAAAATCATATAGCATTTGAACGACCCCGATATGTGTACTGTTTAACCATATAGTCAGTATTGCCCCATATATAGCCCAGTCTGACTTATTAAGGCGCCTTTGAAGCATACTTTTTGGCCATTTTAGCGTTTTGGCCGACTTTGGGCCCCAGCCAAAAATTTTTTCCGGCTCCGGGAGGCATAAAAACTAGCTTATTTTCTTATTTTCGATTTGTACTACAAGAATAGATATGGGTTTCATAGGCAAAAATTTTTCTATCTGTAGTTATTCAAGCTACAAAACCCCCTTATGAGACATCAAAAGCGAGAAACCGGAAAAAAAGAAAAAACACAATTTTCGTAAGCGATTTTTGGCGCAACTTTTTAACGGAAAGTGGTACGGGGATGAAACTTGGCAAATATACTAAACTCGACACGTACAATTTTTTGCGCACATAATCTGCGCATGATCTGCGCAGGAATCTGCGCAGCTTCCGTGCAGCCTTGTTTTACACGGTCATTCGACCATTTTCACTCATATTATAGGGGTCGCTACCGCGACCCCTATGATTATACACGGTATCGGTGTGAGTACTTTATTCCACCACATTCTCGACGCAGTAAACGACCCATATATATATTTACGTTATTACACCGAATCTCGGTGAATGATTTAATTGAATGCAAGTTGACTTCTAAGATAAATCTATTGGCAAATTAAAAATTATTTTTTTAGTTAAGCAGAATATATATTCAGAATATTAAATTAAATTGAATGTATACATAGCAGGGGCGCAGCCAGGGGGCATGCGGGGCATGCGGCCGCATGCCCCGTCAGGATTCGGAAGAAAGAAAAGTTAACTCGACGAAAGAGCTGGAAAATAAACTAAAAGCAAAATTTTGCGATTTCGCTGCTAATTAAATTTAAGCATAGTTTGTTTTTTGCGTCAGGGGCTACGTCAAAATGCCAATGAAATTTGTTCTGACGCAAGCCTGACGCAGCTAGATTTCAGCTCAACTAGAAGAAAGTTTTATGCAAAGTTATCGCCAAAAATGGATTTCAAACGTAGTATGTAGTTCTAAAAATTTCCTGCTGGGGGCGCGGCCCCCAGTCCCCGCCTGCCTGCGTTCTTACGCCCATTGCTGATTTTCGCTCATTTTCACACATAATTTAGCCACATGATGTACATTTAAAGTTTAAATGTTGAGTTGTTTCGTTCAGTTCTCCGTAAATTATGAGCCATTCAATACCACAAATTAAACCATTTTAGTCAGTTTCAAACCCGTTCAGCACGATCATACATGTGCTTGGGGGGGTTTCACCCCCCCAGACCTGGAGCTCCCCCCCCCCCCAGAGGGGTCCCTCACACCCCCCCCAGACTCCGGATTTTTCCGGTTTTTTGGGCAAAAACCCGGAAAAATCCGACTTTCCGGTCCGGCCGCCGGTTCACCCTCACCCCCAGAACTTCCCCTCCTGCACATGTCTGAGCACGATCAGAATTTTTGTTAACGAATTTTGCGATGAAACACTGGCATCACAAATTTCTCGAAACATTTAACAGCAATTAACTTAACATAGAAGCATTTCCGAACCATAGTTCTATGAGAAGAATTGATCCTGAACCCGAGAGCTTTCGATTGATATAAAATATGACATATTTTGAAAAATTTGAAAAATTGCCATCTTTGCCATATGGGTGCTTGACGAGCTAATTCGGATGTAACGACAAAGCTGGGCCACTTAGCTGACGTAACTGTTGTCAAAATTGAGCCATCAGAAATAACGTCCAATGAGATATTTTGACGTTTGACAGCTGCTGATTGACATATTTTAAAGGCAAAAAATCGAAAAATTTTAAAATTTTGGAAAAAGCCTAATCTCTAGTGACAAAAATCTCAAACTGGGCAAAAGATCGCCAGCATTATTTGGCATCGTTAGAAAAGTCATCGTTAGAAAAATTTACGTATTATGTAGGGGCGCGATAGCGCCCCTACATAATATGGGTGTAAAGGCGTCTGCGCGGCCCCTGGAGACCGTGTGGGCCTGGTGCCAGCTAATTAGAGGTCCGGGAGGGGTAAAAAGGTTACCATCGTAAAGTACTCGAGTAGTACTACAAGTATCACCATACTTTTGGTTAAAATTCGGAACTTCGAAATTTTGCACTAGGCGATAGTTACCGTGCGGTTGTTTTTTTTCTCGGTTAATAACGCTTATTGGAAGTGCATTTTCTAGCGAAGTGTTGGAACGATGTGGGCATTTTGGTCCAATGCTACTATGATATGTTGGTAGACAGTATCCCCCCATGCTACCAAACGAAGGTCATTTTGGCACTCGGCCAACTTTGGCTCTGTGCCAAGGCCCTAAAATCGGACTTTCGCTATTTTGGCACTTCGGTTAAAATCAACTTTTTTTCACAGGCTAGCAGCTAGATCGGTTTGGTTTATTTTATTTGAATATTTGGGACTATGCGCTCAAAGTAACGAGGCGGATTTTTTAATTTCGATCTGTAGCTTTCAAGAGATGGGCCCAAACTTTGCATTTTTTTGGCCTGTTTGGGCGAAAAGTTTCCAAGTCCCACATTTACTAGACATGGCCTAAAAGTCACTAAAAATGGCGTTTTTCGGCCCTCTGGTGGTACCCATATATAGTAAATCGGGGTCGCGGAAAACGATGAGCATACTGCCGAGGTCGGTGGATGTGACCCCTGACCCACAGCGCCCACCCACATTTATATATATTATATATATTATATTTATTATATACTCCCAGAAGATTCTCTATTCCAAACAATGACCACTGTCTTCGGGGGTTTGACCACTGGTCAATAGGCCACCTAGACCATAGTGACCAGTGGTTACTTCCGTCGGGTCTGAAAATATGCTCATTGAAACGAGCGTAGACGATTTACTATATATATATGCCCCGAACCAAAATCCCGAAAAACGCTGTTTTAGGGGGTTTGACCACTGGTCAATAAGCCACCTAGACCATAGTGACCAGTGGTCACTTCCGTCGGGTCTGAAAATATGCTCATTGAAACTAGCGTAGTCGATTTACTATATATGCCCCCAACCAAAACCTCGAAAAACGCTGTTTTAGGGGGTTTGAAAACCGGTCAATAGGCCACCTAGACCATAGTGGCCAGTGGTTACTTCCGTCGGGTCTGAAAATATGCTGATTGAAACTAGCGTAGTCGATTTACTATATATATGCCCCCAACCAAAACCTCGAAAAACGCTGTTTTAGGAGGTTTGACCACTGGTCAATAGGCCACCTAGACCATAGTGACCAGTGGTCACTTCCGTCGGTTCTGAAAATATGCTCATTGAAACGAGCGTAGTCGATTTAGTATATATGCCCCCAACCGAAACCCCGAAAAACGCTGTTTTATGGGGTTTGACCATCGGTCAATAGGCCACCTAGACCATAGTGACCAGTGGTCACTTCCGTCGGGTCTGAAAATATGCTCATTGAAACTAGCGTAGTCGATTTACTATATATGCCCCCAACCGAAACCCCGAAAAACGCTGTTTTATGGGGTTTGACCACCGGTCAATAGGCCACCTAGACCATAGTGACCAGTGGTCACTTCCGTCGGGTCTGAAAATATGCTCATTGAAACGAGCGTAGTCGATTTACTACATATGCCCCCAATCGAAACCCCGAAAAACGCTGTTTTAGGGGGTTTGACCACTGGTCAATAGGCCACCTAGACCATAGTGACCAGTGGTCACTTCCGTCGGTTCTGAAAATATGCTCATTGAAACGAGCGTAGTCGATATGCCCCCAATCGTTACCCCGAAAAACGCTGTTTTAGGGGGTTTGACCACTGGTCAATAGGCCACCTAGACCATAGTGACCAGTGGTCACTTCCGTCGGGTCTGAAAATATGCTCATTGAAACGAGCGTAGTCGATTTACTATATATGCCCCCAACCAAAACCCCGAAAAACGCTGTTTTAGTGACTTTTCCAAACTTTGACCCTAACTTTGACCCTGGGCGAGGTGCCACGGGGCCATGCTGACCAGTGGTCACTTCGGGCGGTTTCGGCAGTATGCTCATCGTGTTCAGCGACCCCGATTTACTATATATGGGCACCACCAAATGGCCGAAAATAGCCGTTTTTACGGACTTTTCCCAACTTTGACCCTGGGCGAGGAACCACGGGCGCCATGGGGCCTGAGGGTCACATCCATCGGTTTCGGCAGTATGCTCATCGTTTTCAGCGACCCCGATTTACTATATATGCGCACCACCAAATGGCCAAAAAATGCTATTTTAGACGACTTTTTGACAATTTTCTGTGTTGGGACCTCGAAAAATTTTCGAAAGACCAAACGTCGATTTTTCCATTTTTGACCATCTGTAAAAATCGACCCAGAGCGAAATTCGGAAATCAAACATAAACTTGATCTGGACCATAACCTAGATAATCAAAAATTAGTATAGAAAAATTTTTCCTATGGGCCGTTTGAAAAATCGGTGTGCGCAAAAATTGCCCTATAAAAGTGGTCGATACAGAGAAAAAAACCCCACTTTTAAACTTGTATCAAAAAGTCGATTTTTTCAAAGTTCATTTTTTCCGGACAAGTTTGGTATCATTCGAAAGCTCTTGGCCTGGAGATTTCAAAAATGTAAACTTTAGCTCTCAACTCCCTACCGTTAATTAGTTATGGCTAATTAACAGTTTCCCTAATCCGCAAAGTGCCTTTATAGCTCATATTATGAGGGGCGCTCCGCGCACCCTCATGATACCAAATTATGCCGGTAATCTTTGGCCAGTTTCGAGATTTTTTGTCATTAGTCAAAAAATTGAAGCTTTTCCAGTTTCCTATGTTTAACACATAAGTAGTATACAAATACGGGTTCTGGCACACCTAGCTAATAGTAGTGGTCCCTGGTGGGGTTAACAGCTGTCTGGTAATTCCTATTTGTCATAAGTGGCTAGAATTAGTCTTAAAGTAAGTGTAATTTCTTATGTGACCTTGAAATTCCATTTAACCTTAAAGTACCTAAGTAGTATAGGAGACTTCAAATGGGAGCACTTTGGGCTAATTTTGGATTCCATTTATGGACCTCCTGTCAAATTATGACAGTTAGCTGTCAAATGGCTGTCAAAGATATTAAGCTGTCAAAATTAATGATCTTGAGCTATCAAATTAATGGGTTGGTCACCATCTGTCTGTGTGGCTAAAATTTTTTCTTACAATCTGCCTATTAAATTTCTGATACCATCTGTCAGCTACCATCTTTTAATTTCTATATGAATGACTTATGCTTCCAAAAAATTAATTTCGACTCCTTAATTGCTTTTGGGTAAATTTTTAATTCCTCAACTTAATAGCTTTTGGGTAAATTTTTAATTCCTCATGTCTAACATGTTTTGGGTTTAGTTTTGGATTCCTATATTTGCTTTTTGGTTTCTGTCAAGATCCTTAACTACACAAAATTGATGTGGGCTAATTTTCAATTCCTCAAACTTAATAGCTTTTAGGTTAATATAGAATTCCTCAAGTTTAATTGCATGAAACATTAATGAGTGTTGGTTGCACTTTCAATTCCTCATAGCTTGAGAGAGATTATGTGGGCTAATTTCCGATTCCTCAAAGCTTAATTGCATGATGGGTTTTGGGCTAATTCCTCAAAGATTATGGTTAATTACTTTTGGGCTAATATAGAATTCCTCAAAGCTTACATGGTTAATTACTTTTTGGGCGAATATAGGATTCTTCAAAACATAGTTTCATGATGTGGGCTAATTTCTAATTCCTCAAAGTCTATATGATTAATGACTTATGGGCGAATTTTCGATTCCTCAAGACCATGAAGATTATGGGTTGTAACCTCCCAGTTAAAATGGTTAAGTGATTGCGCTAATATACAATTCCTTAAGTTTAGGGCTAACATAGATTTCCTCAAAAATTATGATTAATGAGTTTTGGGCAAATATTGAATTCCTCAAGTCTATGGAGAACTAAATGGTGTGGGCTAATATAGGATTCCTCAAGTTAATATTTGGGCTAATATAGGATTCTATATAGTTTCTTGAATGATTAATGGGATTGGGCTAATAAATAATTCCTCACATTAATATGTTTTGGGTGAATATATTCCTGGAAGAATAATAGTGTTTTGGAGTAAATAATTCTGCTCATAAGTAGTAGAATGAAAGTAAAGTGTAGTGAAATGGTTAAATTCTGGAGGTGTGTTAATTTTCCAGTGGAATAAAACATGACAAACATAAGGTTATCACTATAATTTCGGTATCATCTCGTAGAGCACATTCTCAACCACACTGCACGACACTTTCAACCTCATACCACAACTAATTAGTTAGCTATAATAAATTAAAGTTTGTGTAGGATAGTGAAAATAGTCAAAAAATAAGGTGACCAATAATAAAGAAGAATAAATGTAACAAACGACTCCATCTTGTAGAGCAAATTTTCTGCATAGTACCTTGAAACGATTACCAGTTAGTAATAATTAATTAAAGCTAACAAATTTTAATTTAAAAAATAATTAACAATAATGGTGTATAAGAAGACGCACTGTTAAATCTAACAACCACATGTGTACAACGCTGGCAATACGTGAAAAATGAATAATTTCAAGAGGAAAAGCAGATGTTTAATTATGCATTGACTGAAAATGAAGAAGCAGATGTTGACTTAAAGAATTCAAAAATATGAAAACTAAGGAGAATTGCATGACATATTACACATGCTATTAATCAAACACACAGTGAGATATATTTGAAAAAACAGTAGAATTATTAAGGCGTAGAACAAGACTATGGAGAATATAAATGAGCTATACTATTATTAGTGTTGTGAACGAAATTTTACTTCAAGTATATGATATTTTTGAGTGTCAACTGAAACACACAACCGAAAACTCACAACACAAATGAGATAACACATTTCAAACATTATTCAACATATTTTATGAAACCTAGCACAAGAATGCAGCAAAATTGATATGTAATACACCTAGTTAGCTTATTTACTTTATCTCATTTCATTTGTTTTTGCTCACTGAATTCAACCATGTCAATCCTGGATCTTAAGAATCTGATGATATTTGATGGTAAGTGAAATAGTGTAATTTTTCATAATTTTAGGTACTATCTCTAAGCCCCTGATCACATATTAACTATTATACCAATGTATTTTCTTCATCATAGGCTTATTATTCTAGAAATGCCAATTGAGAAAACGATTACGGATAATTTGGTCTTGCTATGCAATGAGATGGAGCCAAATCCAGTTGCCGACTACATATTAGCCCAAAGAGCTCCCATTTGAAGTCTCCTATACTACTTAGGTACTTTAAGGTAGAATGAAATTTCAAGGTCACATAAGCAATTACAATTACTTTAAGACGAATTCAAGCCACTTATGACAAGTAATTATTACCAGACAGCTTTTAACCCCACCAGGGACCACAACTATTAGCTAGGTGTGCCAGAACCCGTATTTGTATACTACTAATGGGTAAAACCCAGCCCTCCAGCCTCCAGCCCTCCTAGGTAAAAGCCAGCCCAGCCCCAAGGGTAAAACCCAGCCCCCGTTTTCCAGCCCCTAGGGTATTAGGTTTTTTCCAGCCTCCAGCATGAAACGGCCCATATAAATTCCATTCATCTGAACCAGTTTCTGACAGCAAGCAGTTAACAGTGGGGTCCCGGCCGGCCGGTACTTTAATTGTCTGGTTAGCCAAAGATACAAGTCAAAATGTAAAATATTTGATACTTTTGAAGATTTTAAGGCGACGACACTGTCGCAAGCTGGCAATCCTGCCGGTGAAGGCAGTTAGTTGGACTGGCCGGCCGGTCTACAGTGGGCCTGGGCCGGTTTCACTTCGCAGGGTCGGTGAAGGACACTAGCACAGAAGTGCTTTTGTGTTGTTTGCTTTTGTTCGAAGCTTGCTAGATGCACACATTTTCATAGAGCTATGTGCAAAATGTAATTAGACATTATGAAGTTAAATAAGCTTGAGCAATTGTTTATTTTTGATAGTTAGATTTTAACATATGCCTATTTCTTTTAAGATTAAACGGATTAGATTTAGATTAATCCGCATTAAAGAATCAGAACCTTGAATTTAACGAAATAAAATTTCATCCAGGGAGTCAAAAGAGTAAATCAGATAAAATTGAATCTCATTTGTCTAATGTACTAAGGCCTAAACCTAACCCTAACCCGGCATTAAAGATACAGCTATTTAAACATAACCCTTTTTGCCCTTCTGGACGAGACGGTCTACTTTTTTTCGTTCTCGCTAAGGGAGATCTACCCGTTGTTTGTCGGTCTGGGGGGAGTTTGCACCCCCTCATTCCCCCCCCCACGTTATCCTATGGCCATTAAAATTAAAACTGCCTGTTTTTCAACCCGTTTAAAAACTACTGAAATTCAACTATAATTGCCTTTCTTGAAATTGCCTTCATTGTTCGGACTGCCAGCCTGTGACAGTTTAGTCTAGTCTAGTCTAGTCTTAGTTTAGCCTGTGACTGGAGGCAATTAACTTGTATTTTGTCTAACCGGGGAAATAAGGTACTGGTCGGGACCCCCCCCCCACTTTTCTGTGCTTGCTCTCAGGAACTGGCCCAGGTTAATGGAATTAATACATGGACCGGGACATACTGCTGGCTGGGAAAAACGTTACCCCAGGTATTGGAAAACAGGGGCTGGAAAACGTGGTCAAGAAAACGGGGCTGGAAAAAGGGGGCTGGGTTTTACCCAATGGGGCTGTCAGTCGGGGCTAGACTTTACCCAAGGGGCTGGAGGCTGGAGGCCGGGTTTTACCCACCGGGGCTGGAGGCTGGGGCTGGAGGCTGGGCTGGCTTTTACCCACACCCGTTAGGTATGCCCGTCCCCATTTCCACTGGTTCTAAAATTAACTTGAAACTGTAAAACTGTAAAACTCAGTTAAAGGCTTTTATCTTGACATTAACAATAAAGAACAATTGTGCTTATCTTGTCGGATGTCGAGGAGATTTGAATCTCATCTCACCACCCTCGGCCTCTTGTACATGAGGAACAGTTTTTGGGACTTGTCTTGATTACTACCTCCGAAAAATTATTCGTCTTGGATTTAGCTGAATAGTTGTATATAGGCTTTGTCTTGGCGCCGGAACACGAATCTAAAGTCCGCTCTTCGATTGAGCTTTCCATTCGTTCAGTGTAAGCTAAAGTTGTAAGCTTAAGATGTGAGCTTATCTTGATCCTAACGGAAAGCTAAACAAAAACGGACTTCAGAATCGTGTTCTGCCACCCAGACAACCCCTATATACAGCTTTTTGGCAAAATCCAAAACAAAAATTTTTTGGTTACCGTTGGTCCCCCCTTGCGAATCGAAAAAATCTAATTGTTCGAAATCAAAAAATTTTGTGATATTTGGAGTAAGCGTGGCGAAAAACCCAAACCAAAACAAAATTCTAACTAATTTGGTCAAGTTTGAGATTTGAGGGGTGGGGGGTAATCGAGACAATACCCCAGTGTTTAATTTTACAACTGACAAGAGATGTAAAGCAGCAAAATTCCCTCATTGTTATCAAATAAGGACAGTAAAAATTTGCAATCAAATTATAATGCTGAGACTGAATACTTCGCAATAGAATATTGTAGTCCACGCGAATAGCAACTAATTCCCACAACGCGCAAGACTTTACCTGCTACGCAACTGCAACATTTCAAAAACTAAAAGTGTCAAAACAATGTTTGTTTAAACCAGTAGAAATCTGCCAGTTCTGCGCGCAAAATAACATCCACAATCAGTTAGTTTAACCACGAAACTTTTCTTTTTGAAGTAAACAATAAAGCAATTGCTGAAGAAAAACAAAAAGGAACCCAGTACCTTATCAAGTCAAAAACTAAAATGCAAGCTTCGGTCGCTGATTTTAATATCAAAATGAGTGTTATATAAACTAAACATACTGAAATATTACAATGAAAATTAAGAACCAGTTTTTAAAACGGCGGCAGAAATTTTCTACTTTTTCACTTAATTATTGCACATATATACTCAAAAATTTATCTGTGTGTATATACTAACACCACCAGTTGCAGCTCATGTCAATTCAAATGAAGAAAAAAGAAGAATAAGCCAGTTTGATCAAACACTTCAGGCAATTCTCGAAGAAATTACCAGATTGGAAGAACTTTACATGTCAGCGATGTTTTTTTGTAATTTTCAATAAACCCGTGCGCATACTGATTATATAAACACTTCTTACTTAAAGTTTCACCCTCACTACATAAATTATAGAATTCAAAACTAAATGAACTGAGTGAACGAAAACAAAAGGAGTCACTGCAACACCTGTACTCGGAAAAAATCGGCTCAGGCGTGAATCGAACCACCAACCTTCGATCTGAGTGTGACTCGACGCAATTCGGATGGGGCTCCTAGAACATAGACAAATGAAGTTTAATGCCAACTCTAGTGAAAGTTTCAGAAATGCGCTACAGCACGTGACACGTGAGTGGTAGTCGTACGTAAGGTCAAGAGTGCATAATTGCAATATATATATATATATATATATATATATACATATATATATATATAAGAAGAAGAATAAGCCACTTGAGGGGTTTCTCCTTTTGGCATTGCGTAACGGTGCTCCGTCCACAATACGCGAACGTTCCCCCGTTTGGTGGGGGGGTCGACAAGCATACCCCCTCCCCGTTTGGTGGGGGGGGTAGCAAAAGGGTCCCCGTTTGGTGGGGGTAGGCTAGGCAAAAGAGGTCCCCGTTTGGGGGGGTCGCCAACAGCCAATCAGATTCAGCCAACCTTAGCCTGATTTGGCGACCCCCCCCAAACGGGGACCCCCTTCTGTCCTACCCCCACCAAACGGGGATCCCTTTTGCATACCCCCCCACCAAATGGGGACCCCTTTTGCATACCCCCTCCCTACCAAACGGGGACCCCTTTTGCATACCCCATTACCCCCCATCAAACGGGGGAACATTCCGTATTGTGGTCGGAGCACCGTTACGCAATGCCAAGAAGAGGAGCCCTCTAGTGGCTTACTATTCTTCTAATATATAGTGCAATTATGCACTCTTGGTAAGGTGTATATGTTGTGTATAAAATTAAGACCTAAAATATAAATAAAAAACTTTAAAAACCCAAAGCCTAACTGAGCCTAAGTCTTTGGGTTAATCCAACCCGTGAAATCCGCTCTAAAGGAAAACTAAATTTCGACTATGGTCAGTCAGAGCCTATGTTTAAGGTATGACGGAGGCTTAGGCATTAGGCTGAAATTGCTGGTTCAAGTTTGCGTTGTTTGAAAATAGCATTTGTTTTTGAAATCAGTTGAAATTCGATACAATAATACGTGATTTAGCCTGAAAAACATTTTAAAACAGCCGCGGCATAAAAATAGAATTTTGGAGAAATTAGCTTTAATCTACCAGGCCAGGGTCTTTTTTAAAGTCACCCTGCCTACACTGCCAAACCTATATAATGATTGGTTTTGCGTAATCAATGTCAAAGATGCTTATCCTCAACATTCCTATTGCGAAACGTCACCAACCATAATTGGCGTTCTCCTTCCATCCAAGGGTCTTTCTACCGTTACCGAGCAGAGCACAACCATTTGGTTTATCGTCAGCGCCTCGTGTTTTCACGAAGTTGTTTAAAATTGTTGTAGCTACGCTGCAATAGGTTGGCCTGCGCATTTACATTGACGCCATATATACTTATTATGGCGAGCTCGCCTGACCAATGTTTGAAACCTGCATAGATGTGTCTTAAAGTTCTCCTGTATCTCGGTTTTATTATTAATGTGAGCTAAACTGAACTCAAACTAAAGATTGTAAAGGATTGCCTAAACGGAGATTTATCATTCAAGCAGACACTATAACAGATTTTCCATCACCATAAAAATATTCCAGGGCCACAAAACTTCCAAGCTACTCCAACATGTTCTTCGTTGCAAAGATGTATCATTATTAAAAAGGTATAAAAAGACTATACGCAAAGAGGGAGCCGGGTGAGGTGATTACATGTATCTGTGACTGACAAAAAGCAGAATGTTACCAAAAGCGTGTACAGTACCGGCATTTGTATATGCCAAGAGTTAATAATAGCAAGAGTACGACACCGTACCCTTGCTAGTGTAATTGGCCTGTCATATGCTCGGAACATTAAGGCCGAAATCTCGGGGGGGTCACGGTTAACACAGTTAACCATGTGTTTATATGCGTTTGAACTAAAATGAATCTGATTGGCTAATCCCCTACCTTATGTCAAAATTACGTGTATAAGGTGACCCCCCCGAGATCTCGGGGGGGCTCAGCTTAACGTTGTTAAGCGTGTGTTTATATGCGTTTGAACTGAAATGCATTTGATTGGTTACTTAGCTGTTGCTATTAAAATGCACTGGTGAGGGCTACGATAGCTAAGTAACCAATCCAATGCATTTCAGTTCAAACGCATATAAACACACGCTTAACAACGTTAAGCTGAGCCCCCCCCCCCGAGATCTCGGGGGGGGGGTCACCTTATACACGTAATTTTGACATAAGGTAGGGGATTAGCCAATCAGATTCATTTTAGTTCAAACGCATATAAACACATGGTTAACTGTGTTAACCGTGACCCCCCCCCCCGAGATTTCGGCCTTAATGTGCCGAGCATCTGACAAGCCAATTACACTAGGAAGAGTCCCGTGTCATACTCTTCCTATCATCTACTCTTGGTATATGCAAATCTACTGCAAAAATGTCCTAAAAAATTGCATGTGCACGTAAAAATTATCCACAGAACCTGAAACAAAATTCATTTACATTGACAGAAACATACAAAACAGGACTGCAACATTAAATCTTTTACAATGCTGGTTTTTCAATGTCAACGAGACTAGCCCATTAAAACAGTTTTAAAGTTTACTGCAGTTGCAATGATTGTTGTTTGGAAAAAAATTGCTTCAGAGTATACTTCGTGGACTGGATAGCTGAATTCATAGCTCAAATAGTGTAGTGCATGCATACTATTACTATTCGCGGCAAATATAATTACAAATATGTTATATTCCAGAATTTTCCAGATTTATTGTAGCATTCCATTGTGAAATAGATTCTGATCCTAATATTCCAGCTGCTTGAAAGTGAACGGACGGGTGGCCGTTCCGTCCGACGAATCCGGATTTAGAAGAAACCAGTCCATTTGAAACTGAAACATCTTCACCGTCCGCCTCCACTTTTCTTTCCGTCATAGTGACTGAGGTAGACTAGGTACTAGCAAGAGTTTATAATAGGATCCTTTTATAAACCCTTGGTCCTAGTGACTTAGGTAAGGTCGCATTAGCTGTGCGTGTGAGTGTGCATTCCACGAACAGGGATAACCAGAACTCTAAGCCCAAGGTCCAATTCATGGACTCAAACCAGCTTGAGCGACGGTCTGAGTCCTGAGAACTGCCTAAGGAGAGCTTGAGCGGCGTGCGAAGAGCAGACTGTGTGGCTCGAACCACTGTGGAGGAGCAGCTTGAGGCGCTCGATTGATGTCGATTGGGTAGCTCACAAATTTGAGCTTCGATTACTTGTAATTGTATAAGTAATTGAAGTAGTATTTGTAATTATAAGAGTGTACAGCTTCGAGGACGTCGACTCAACTCCATCAAGTCTCAGACAGAGTTTGGACAACTAACTTTTCGAAAACTTACATAGCTAACAAACTTCATGGATAAATATGAACCGTTGAAAAAGGAAAGAGGCGACGACCAAAGAGCTAGCATTTGTCCTTCTTCCACACGACAACAGTGATCTGTGAGTATAAAATTGAGTTTACAAAACTAAGTGCTGGTTTAACATTTTTGTTCGAAAGCATACAGATGGTGGGGGAGTATATAATGTGCAGCTAGTCTTGCTACAGGAACGACCTTCGATAAAGGCCGTCCGATTCAAAACTGCGGCAGCAACGGAACGAACCCACTACAAGCCAAGTTGACCGAATCAGTATCAAATATCAGTTTAAGGGGGTGGGGGGAGTCGCTTTGGTCCATCGATAGTCACGGATTTCGCTTATTTTTACACATATAATAGGTACCTACATATATATGATTAGGGTTGTTCGGGGGCCGGGCCCAACACGCCCCCGGGGGCCGGTGTCGGTCACGGCCCCTCCTAAACCGGCCCCCGTTTTAATTTCATGTAGAAAGTATGAAATTTACTAATGCGAACGTATTAAATAAAGGTGGTCTTAGCCATTTTTTAATTTTAGTTTTTGGCAAACTATCAGATTTCACCTTATAAAAATATGTATAGCTTCTTGGAAAAGTTAGAAAATTATTTTCGAAACAATGTATGTATTAGTCGGAAATCAGTTCTTATCTTATCAAGATGCATGGAATGTATGCTGTCTGCTTTTTATTTTCAGGATCAATTTTTATATTCCCTGACTCCGTCCTTCACTCTTAGAGAGTTTTGTGGAAACTTATAGGAATTTCTGTAGTTGTTTTACAAGAGTGATCCTGTGCCGTCTGTTGCCGGTGGAGTGTTTCGTAATTTTTACAGACCGTTGTTTCTGGCAGAAATTCAAATAGTAAAGATCACAAGAGTTTCCTGAAGTGAATGTTAAGAAACTTGTAGTTTTGCTTACAAGTTTTCGGCAGTACAAGACAAATCCTTAAATTTTTATTGACCTATATCTAGAAAAGGAGCAGATGGGAGTGCGATCTCTACCAAAATGTTTCCGGTGTCCTATGCCATGTATTTTGTCACCTATGCTAAAATGTCACCTAAGCAAACTTTTCACAGAAAAAGCTCACTATTTGCCCAATCTCATTATTTTTAATTGCAATGGATTGTCTTGCAAAGACGAATATTTTGATATAAGATAATGTGTTAATTATGCTAATTATAGCTGCTAATTAACACTTGAAATTGACATAATAAATTCCCGTATTTTAAGCAAAACATATCATGCCGTTTATCATTCGAAAGCTTTTGACGGGGGGAATTTAATGATGTACAAACTAGAGATGAGCACGGGCCGAATTTTTTCCTTTGCCCGCGGGCCGGTCCGGTTCGGGCCGACGGGCCGAAATGCTCATTTCTAGTACAAATTAAACTGACCGAAGGTTTAGCGGAAAAAATAATTTTTTGTAACTTATGGAGCTTTTGCAATAGTCAGTCCAATTGATCGGCTCAGTTCCTTCCCATTAGAATCCATCTCATCAAGGGCTTTCGAATGATATTCAAATTTTAAGAGAATCCTCGTATCAAATTGCGTTATTTCCTTTGTTAATTTTAAGTGTTAATTAGCTGCAATAATTAGCTTACTACCACATTATTTTATATCAAAACAATCGTCTTTACAAGAGCTGTGCATTACAATTTAAAATAACGAGATTGGGAAAATTACGAGCCTTTTCTGTGAAAGTTAGCTTACGTGACATTTTAGCATGTGACAAAATAGTATACAACACCGGCAGGGAATACATTCCATTCTGTCTCCTACAATTTCATTTTATTTCTAACCTGTTTGATGTGCCACAACCCTGGCGAGATGGGTTAACTCGGATAGGTAGCGTTATAAGTTTATTGGAGTCATTTATTTTCCCAGAAGTTGGTAAATGTATTTTTAAATACTTATCGAATAAGCCGTAGTGAGAAGTGACGACAGGTACACATCAAACGGCGAATAAGTAGTTTTCACATCCCCGCTTCCTTAATGCGAATACTGCAACATTCTGAAGACAATCTTCGCTTCGCCAACAGCATCATTTGTGCTTAACCTATTCTTGCGAAACCAACTAATCAAGAAAACAACACTACTTGTTTTTAATAAAACAAAATATACGACAAATAATAAAATAAGACACCACAGAACATGGGATAAATTAATTTGCACAATTAATACACAATCACAAATATGTCGAAGCTCAATTGCACAAAGCAAAAAGTTGTACATACATTCATATTTATAGAATTAATACATATATACCGTTCACCCAATAAGGAAAAGAAGAATGGAATAACATCATAACTACTCAAACAAAATAAATAACAATGCACAATTTGTGACAACACAAATTAACGGGGATAATTTACAATTACAATTTACAATTTCCGCTGATACTGGTCAGAGCCAATAAAAACTGTAGATCACTCCAGCCCAGCCAGACTGTATAATTAGCTGCAACTCAATTTTTATTCCAGCCTTTATACAAAACGGATAACTAATACAATGAGACAGCTTTAAAACAACATGTAGCAAAACCTAGTGGTATCACATGAGACTAACAGGCGTCCTTGGCTTACATCCACTAAGACCAAGAGTACATAATACGTAAGAGTATGACAGTGGCATAATCTATGTATCATAAGCGTGTCACATCCTCTGCACGCTAACGGCTAAGCCCACGCCGCAAATAGGAACCCAGTGACCCTCGCTCCCCCCCCCCCCCGCAAATAGGTACCCAGTCAAAACAGGGGTGCGGGTGCGCTCACTCGCTCTATGCTTCTGTGCTAAAGCTCAAAAACACAAGCACTACGTGCGCGAATCTTGTGTTTGCGTCGAGCCCTGGCTTGTTCTTAGGCCAAAATTTATGGGGGGGCTTTATGGGGGAGGGCTTGAAGTCCCCCCATGGCTCACCAAAAATGGGGGGCATATTTTTGGAAAAATTTTGCTAATTTTTTACGTTTTTTATGCAACAAAATGCCAAAATCGCTAACAAGTGACTAATTTTAGGTGTTTTTTCACGCTAAAACAGTGAAAATTTCGTTAAAAATCCGGCAAAGCCGGAAAAATTTTCGAAAATTTAGGGTAAAAATTGGCAATTTTTTAGGTTACGGGGGGCTATGGGGGGAGGTCGAAATTTATGGGGGCTTTTCACGGGGGGACCTCAAATGGGGAGGGAGGTCTCCGAATGGGGGCAGCCCCCCACCCCCCCCCCAGTAAAAATAAGCCAGGAGCCTTAGAACACATGCATAGCGGGCAAATGGTTTGAAGTGAAAGGTTCAATTGACCGGGGTGGGTCAGCCATTAGCGTATGTGTCACGCTTATAATACATAGAGTATGGCAGTTGTCACACTCTTATGTATTATGTACTCTTGCTAAAACTAAGTGTCCTTACAGCACCAGAAAACCGAAATAAACAGTAGCCACCTACCAGAGATTGCAAAAATAAGCATGAACAGGGTTGCAACGTGGAAGGCAGTTTTGTTCAACATTTTACAATTATGGACAATAAAAAAGTTCGCTTTTGGCGATCGCAAAGTGAAATGAACATTTTTGGCTGCCTTTAGGTGTGTCCTGTCACGCGAAAATAAATAAGCAATACTTTATACAGCTACACAATGGACAGATATGCAAAATAAGCTGCACACAGTGCGGTACCTACATAACTATGCTTTGTATGCACCCAATGCAACACAACTAACTTGTGATCAAAAACACAAAGTAAAGTAAGAAGCAAATATTTATAAAGCAAAACTAAGTTTGAGTACTCTGGCACGAAGATAATATTCTTTCATTTTGTTTCCTTTTTATTCCTTAAAAGTATTTTAACAATTACTTTAATATTTCGTTGTGATGATGAATATGAAAATTTCCATTACACGTGTAGTTTTTTACCAGGACAATTCAATCAAACCCTCTAACTTTCAAGCACAAAGCTTCCCAAAAAGGATAGATTTCTTAGGCTCTAAAATATTGCAGTCCACTGACAATCAACAGTTTCTCAATGAAAACATCACTGTCCAGAACAGCGATGTGGGCAGCCCGACCAATGATATTGTTGGCAGAGGCAACGGGGAGAGAGTGAAAGGCAGAGTATCGAATGATGGTGGTGTGGCCTTTGGCGACCACCGGATGAAGCAAACTCAGGACCATCTCTGCATAGGCCTGACCTATAACACACACACACACACAGAAAATATGCAAAACTACTTTAGCAAAATGTTCTTCGTTTAACTGCCGGCACACACTAGCATTGCATTAAACAGGAGGCACAGACGACTGATTGCTAACTGCAGATTAGTCAAATTTAGCTACTACACGGACTCCTGCTCCTTCCCGCAGTAGTGCAGTATTTTCGTTCTGCAACTGTTAAATCAAACAAATGACAGAGTGACAGTAGTACGAACCCAAAGCGGAGGTATCCTTGAGAGCTGGTTTACACAGCTGTATATGGGCACTGTGCATGGGCACATACTGATCCTGATAGGAGCCAACCAACAGAACATACTTGAAATATTCCAATCCTTAAAGCAAAAATTATGCAGTAGATTCCACAAAAATCTTTAAGTGCAGTGAAAAGCAGGCGAAATTCCATATCACGCAACAAAACAGTATGTTAAAAACATTTATTTGGACAGTTACCTTTCTTCTTAGACAGTTGATAGAGGAAACATTGCCTGATATCGATGTTGTCCTTGAGGGCCAGTTGTTGTAGGGATGCCGATTTCTTCCAACGCTGCATCAACCAAATGCCTAAAGAGAGATGGTATGTCAAGCAAACATATCACATCCACCCGAAAGTCATGTAATGTGCATAGACACCGAAAAGATAACATAAAAGAAAAATAACGTTCAATAATCAGAGGAGAACTTGCCCGGAATATCATTTTAAAAGGAAACTGGAGCGTTTCTGCGCAGAAAAAATGAATCGCTACAGTAAAGTTCTTAAAATCATATCAAATTTAAAGAAACGACAGGAGATAGCAAAATGTCTGGCTAACCCATGTTGATGAGACCACTGTTATTATAGAGAATCCCGCAGTGAGGTCCATTCAGCGACAGAAACGTGTACAGGCGATCAAGCCAGGGCTCAAGGCGTTGGTCAGTTAGCGCCGATCGAATCAGAATGGTTCCCAAGGAATGGCCAATAAAGCTGAAATTGAAAAATAAAATATTCGTTCAGCAATTGAAAAATAAAATATTCGTTCAGCCTATAAATTACATTTTCGTCACTTTTCATTAAAGATACAAGAATAAAGATGCTCCGGTGGAGCATGAAAAATGCAATATGGGTGACAACAGGTTTTACGCGGACAGAGGACTAGGTTTTAAAACGTTAATTTGGGAGGGGCAGATTGTAAATCACAAGAGGACTAGGTTAAAAGCGCACTAATATGGACCAACTTCGCTCAACAACCCATATTCGCGAAAACTTCCCAGACATTTTGCTGGCGGCAGTTCTTCAGAAAATTTTCAATTTGTCAGCTTTTGTCAGTCAGATTCAATGAGGACAGGAAAGCATATTGTACTTAGTTTAGAATATGTTACCTGATTCGTTTTGGAACAGAGGCACTTCTCGACAGATACATGATTAGTTCCGTTACCAGATTTTTCGTCATTGCCCCAAAATCGGTAAAGGTATCATCCTGAAGCAGAAACAACATAATCGAACAAAAATATTGTATCAGAATATTCATGATAACGCAATGTTTATTTGATCACTTTCTCCCTTTTTATTTCTATGAATGAATTTTTAATTTGTGAAACTGAATCAAAGAAAAAAGAGTGGACTATAGTGGAGCTATAGCGAAAGATACTTTTTAGAAAGATAGGCAATAACCTGATTCGCTCGCGACATTAAGAATTCCAAATTTTCATCGGGCAAGGCCAATTCAAGAAAGGCTTTCACCATACGCAAATCCATACTGGAACCTGAAAATACAAAAACACTAAGAAAAGTTACATTTGCAGTCAGATTCCTTAAACTACAAGCTACTATTAATGGTGATCTCGGAATTAAATATTAAAATCTCTTCAAAAAACCGTCGACGCCAGAAACGTGTTTAAAGCTTAAGGAGAAGGGGAAATGTAGCATTTTTTAGTTCTTTAGGGGTCTCTTCATCCAATACAAATAGGCCAGCGATCTAAAGGGCCACTTCCTCATCAGAAGGAAACAAACAGGGGCCAATTTCATAAAAATCTTGCAACTTGAACTTGCACTTGAGCTTGCACTTGCACTTGAACTGCAAGTTCAAGGTGTCAGTGTTTCATAAAACTTTTCCTGCTACTTGCGGAAATTAGCTAAGCAAGTTGCAAGACTTGACAACTTGTAAACGCAAGTGCAAGTGCAAGTTTGCAAGTAGCTGATCTTTAAAAATTAACCAAAAACATTTGAAAATTCATATAAATTTCGAAAATTAAAGAATTTGTTTGAAATTCACGCTGTAAAACGACAATAATCCAAAGAGTATTGTCATAAAATTTTTCCAAAAAATTTTAAAATTAAAATAAGTTGTAGCAATTTTTGTTCAATTTGTTCAGTGAAAATTCACTCAACCACTTGCACCGCAAGTGCAAGTTGCAAGTGCATGTATTGACGATTTTTATGAAACTGATTCTGACCGCAAGTGTTAGCGGACAACTTGCAACTTGCGGACTTGCAACTTGCAGTTCAAGTGCAAGTCCGCAAGTCCCACTTGAGGGTTTATGAAACACTTTTCTTGTAACTTGCACATGCAAGTTGCAACTTGCATATGCAAGTTGCAAGTTTCAGGTTTTATGAAACTGGCCCCTGGTCAGACATTTTAACAGGTGGTTTTCAGGTTAATTGGCTGGGCTTGGAGAGCACATTGATTATATACATAGTATATGTAGGTAAACCTAGGAGAATCGTCATAACAAGGAAGTTTCGAGTATCAGTGGAAGCAGCTTTCGCATGAAAGTAAAAGAACTGAGCGCGTACCATCCAAACCATGAACACAGATGATCAAGTGAACATCGCCTTCATCAGTTTTATCCAGGTTCCACTGACTGAAGTATGGTATGAAAGACACCTGGGTTGACAGTTCGCTAAAGCAAACAAGCCAAATTATTAATTAATAGTTCTAACAAATTTTTAAGTAATCCTTACTAAATAATAGATCCTTTAAATAATTTTTAATCATCACTTACATCTAATACCATAAAACAGTTAGTATCCATCTGGTAGAAGAGCAATAAAACAAACCTTCTCATGATGATGTTGAGATTAAGCTCCCTGAGCCAATGCTTGAATTCTTCCCTGAATTCGACGAATCTAAAACAGATATTATATAAAACAATGCAATTCAAAACGAACAAAAAATGAAGGGAAAGCGATCAAAACGGATGGACTAGCAAACGACACAAGCCAATAATCACCAGAGTGCCTTTGTAGGATGACATTTTGAGAATTTCATTTTGAGCAATTACAATCCCACGAAAACCAAAAATAGCATTCAAATTTCGAAAACAAAATGTTAGTCGGCTACCGACAAATTACAACAAGCCATTAAAAACTAAATGAAAGCCACTCGAGAAGAGGTTACCAACCTAACTAAATCTTCATCCACTGCTCGGCTCAGTTTAGGCGAGGTCTCCTCAGAGCCTGAATCTTCCGAATCCGCCAACCCGCTGTGGGAGATCACAAATTCCCGCAGTTCATTTCGACTGCCGGCCGGTCCGGCCTCCTCCAGGGTATCACTGGAACTCTGAGTGGACAGACTCCCACTGACCACCGAAGACTGAGACTGAGCCGAAGGGCCGATTGGGGTCAAAAAGGCTGAGGAGGAGGAGGAGGAGTTGGTCGAATCGCTCGGCAGGATAGCTGAACCGGAATTTTCCGGTTTCTGACAAGAACCATTATCCTTCGTCGATGCTCTGAGGATACTGATCAGTTCTTCCTTGCAGTCGTCTAGGAGGACCGGCTCAGAGTCAGACCGACCGTAACCGCTGCACGCAGCGTTACTGTCAAACCGGCCAGGTGTGGCAGAAACGACCGAAAGAGGCAGACCCAGTGAGCCGGGTCGAACCGGCAGGGTTGAGGAGGTATCCTGGACGCCGGGCCAATCAGATTGTAGGGTGCCAGAAGCTGATTGGATAATCGGATCCTGCATGCTGAGATTAGGCATGCTGCCAAACTGGTATCGGTCACAGAGACGATAGGTGTCGCCAGAGTAGACGGAGGAGGACCAGTGATGAAAGAGTGAGGCAGCGGCGGTGGGATTCGAACCAGCCTTGGCGGTCGAATCCTTCCCGGTCTGCTGCCGGGCCACTGAAGGCGGACTAAGCTGACTAGAGTCCAGCAGAATGCTATTGTCCAGAGTGATACCATCCAGCTGTTCTGGTCTACAGACCGAGTCCGAGTCAGTGTCAGAGCTGCCGCCTGTGCTGCTGCCTGGAATGCTCATAAAGGGCAGAGTGCTCCGACGTTGCAACAGGCGACGCAGCATATCGCTCGTTTTACGCACAAAAATCTTTCGCCGCTTATGCTTTCGGTGATGATGTAGACGTTTCTCGCCCGCTGTCTGACAGTAATTACTACTGTAGCCAGCCATATTATTATCATCAGTGGTTGTCAGCTTAAGCTCACTACTGCTGCCGGCGCTGCCCTTTCTTGAGGGGGACTCTGGCTTCAAGAGCCCTGTGGACTGGAGGATACCAGAAGAGGCCAGTTTTGCCGCATTCAGTGTGGTAGGTCGCATAGAGGAAGGAGCAGTGGAACCACTGGCTAGGGGAGACGAGCCTTTGGTGGTCAGGAACGGTCGTTCCATAATCTCTCCCGGCATGACAAATGAAGCAGATCCTACCGAAAAATATGCAATTAATTAGTACTGCATAACAAAACTAAAACTGTCTTGTAATTTCTTTCGATCCCCCTATAAGTTTATGATGATGAAATCAATTTCGTTATCCCTACAAAGGATCAGGCAGGACAACAGAAACATGGCAAACTTCAGGCCAGAAAGTTCAATAAAACATATCAACTAACGACAGACTGATACTAAGAGAATCTAATGTACGCATGTACCTTCTTTAGGATAATATTTCTCTTCAAAAATCATGGGTAGAGTTACAGAAGTTCCATCCAGTTCTGGGACAAAAATTGGAAGCTCAGGAAGATGAGCGAAGTATTGAGACCGTCTGGCTTCGTCCACAATACGAGACTGGAGAGAGACAAGTTGGCTAAAAAGACGAAAAATTTACATGTCAGCAGATGAGAACAGTGATAAGTAAAAATATTAACAAAATAATGCTCCTGAAACGAAGCTAGAGCAAAGGTAGTAACTAATTCAGTTCACAGCGCCCGTAGCTTTGCAGGCCTTCATTCATTAGAAATTGCAAAACCTAAATTCCCCCTTCTCACTCAAAGTACCCAGCATTATACGTACAAAGAAGAAGAAATCAAAGCACAAAGAGTACAAATCTTTACCTACCCCAGTCCACTATATGATGTAAGATTTTGAGCAATATTCTCCACAGTAAAGAATCCTTCCGAAAATCGTTTTACCTGAACAATAGAAAGTAGTAACAGCACCTAAACTCATACCTGCTCTAATCCTCTAAGTCAGCAAGTTAACTAAACGAGCTTTTCTTAACTAGGTTGGGTTTATCAGAAGACAATGAACGACCAGACACAAATACCAGACAGAGATACTTATGGTACCATAAGTACTATAAGCATAAAGTAACTACAGACTGACTGAAAAACTGAAAAAGCCTGAAAGACTGAAAAAGCATAACCAATAGTTACAACGTATGTGGTAGGGATTGCTGATAACAATAAACGTGTAATAAATTTACGTGCAACCTTTCGAAAGCTAGTTTGGCTAAAACTAAAAAATTACAATGTCATTATACGTACCCGTTGAAAATGTTGTTCATTTTGCAGATGAACTCGAATCTCTTCGCGTCCGCGAAAAATCTCCAAAAAATGCTGCCACAGACCCAATAGTTCTGCCGATAACAGTTTCATATCATTTTCTATTGTAGCTATCAGTTCTCCCAGGTTGGACTGACGCTATAAAATGAAAACAAAGGAACAAACAGTAAGATCATGGAATCAGCCCCATCAAGATTTAACACAAACCAGTTAAAAAGCCAACTGAAAATCACTGAAACAATCTGTCTAAAGATAGCTAGTGTTAGTACTCCTTCCAGCCCGTTATCCGTTGAGCTTTTGCGTGGCCCCGTATGGGACATCTCAGAGTGTTAGAAACTGTTAGGTTCGCTAACACCATCATCAGTAGGAAGGTTAGCCGGAGATCACCGTCTACAACACCGCTGTGTGTAGATCAGCAGCATGAGACCAGGAGGACAATCGAGTACAACTGTCGTACACGTCGTTCTATGGCCGACCTTCCATCTGTATTCCTCAAAATTAAAGATATCAACGAACGTATTACTTACTATATTATGTACAAACTAAGAAGAATGGAGAGCATTACCTGCAAGTTAGCTTTCAAAATTTCCAGCTTTCTCAAACAGTCAACATATCCTAAAAAAGTTACATTTAGTAGAGTGGTTAGCTAACTCATCATCCCTGTTGTTGTTGTTGTTATTGCCGGGCTACTCAGCCAAGAGGCTATGAGGGCGCTAACCTTTGTTAACGCTAACCTCATCCCCTCTCTTTCCTATGACTGCTTCTCAAGGCAACGAAACTTCTCTCTGGTAAAATGAGTGCCGGCAAACAAAGAATTTCAGTTGAACTTAGTAGCACTTGGGTTTACCGAAAAATATGACACACACTAAAAGACGGAGTGTAAATAAATTAAATCTGGAACAGAATCAGATAACCTTGTATATTGTGTAGAATTCTAGTACACTCACGAACACGTATCTGATAGCATGAAGGCAACAGTTCACAAAATCGGAAAACTTTGAACTGTAAAGATTCATAAACGGTGAGCAACATTCGACAAATATCTGAATGAAAATTGCAAGCAGCTGTCCATTTACTCTCACTGCTGAGAACAAGCTGAAACATCAAAAACATATTTACGAGATCATGTAGAATCCTGCATTTATGCTGGTGACTGGCTACAGCGTCATAGTCATTACAGTAAGTAATATTAAGTATATATGTAAGCCAAGTTTACCCAGCTCAGGTTCGATTTGTTACTAAATGCAGACTAAACAAAAACACGAAAATAACTCGAGATGGCCATTATCAAACTGGTCAGACTTAATTTCTGCACTTAACAGTCAGCTTCAGATCAAAACTGCTAGCCTACCTTAGCCGAACCACTGAAGATCAGACTTTCAATGGCCCAAGTACTGGTGGCTGCTGCTGCGCCGCCAGGAGGAACCTGGAGAGTAGACGGATTAGCGGAGACCTGAGAACTGTTGCCAGCAGTCGCAGTCGATGTAGAAGAGCCAGAAGAAGGGTCTGCATCCTCCAACTCCTGTCCACCACCACCACCGCTACTACCGCTGGCATTACTATTGCTGGGTGAACGTCGGTGCCCACGACTAAAGCAAACCAAAAACTGCGTCATGAAACTAAAGCAACCAGATGTTACCAAAACGACAGCTGTAGATAGGTACGTACGTAACGCAGACAGCAGTTTACAATAGATTCTAAATTTAATCGGTACGTAACAGTACACATTGCAAATGATTCCCCTAAAAAGCCAGATATACAGCAGGAGCTTAAGGGAGGAGTTAAAAATAAAAGCGCTTCAACAAACTCCATTTTGTTCTGCTCACTAACTTCGGAAAAGTTTTTGTAAATTCAATTTTCCAAGACGAGCGTCTAATCTTATCTTATGACGAGCTACTATCCTTAGAAGGATCTTTTGCAACGTGACCATGGTTTAGCCAGCGAAGGCAACGGTCTACTTCCTGAAGAAGGAGGGCAGGAATATGTGGCAGGTCAACCAATAAAAAGTGAAGTTATCTGCTTTCAGTTGAGATTACTTTACACTTCTCAAAATTATAGAAAGAAAATACAGTGGTCCTTACTTTAGACTAATTATACAGCTGGACCCAGCTATGAACTAACCGATCCGTTGGGCTTTTTGGTCGTTGTTCAATTGATATGGATACCAGAGTAGCGTGAACTGTAAGAGACACAGCACAAAGGGTAGCATACTCGAATAGGATAGGTCTAAACCCGTGCAACGTAGCATATAGGGGAAACTGAAGCCACAACACACGCTGACTGACGCTTTTGAACGAATCATAAAGATCTGAGCTGAAATGGCAGAAAACAGGGTAAACTGCAGTCAGCACAGTAAATAATACACTGATTCTTGTTGTTTGTTGCATTAGACATTACATTGGGGAGCAGAAGGATCCGCGTCCGGTTGGAGATCTCCTTCTTGCTGTGATCGATGCTGTTGGAAGATTATCCTTCCACGTGCTCCCTGGGGCGTTGACCAGCGTGCTAAATGGATTCTATTTCCCTGGGGCACCAGTTACACAAGTGGAACTGGTGTCCATCTTTGTCGCCCAGATGACGATGTAGCCACATAGTCATCCTTAATTTGCCCCCGAGCCAAGGGCAGCCATCTGTAGAATCAGCTGGTCAGTTCTTGGATCAGATGGCACGGCCTTAGATCAGCCTCAACTCGCTAAGACTGGTGCTGGGTTATCTGTGACTACATCTGGGTTCCGAAGATCAGCTCATATGGCTCTGACCGTGCTCCAGGAATATGATGAAGAAGAAGACATTACATTGTGATGACCACCATCCGAAGGTGCAAAGTGTTTGGCCAGGAAACTGGCCCTGTAAGGTTGGTCAAAAACAACTTAGCCAAGTTGCCAGGAGGAGTCTCATAGTCTGGTCGACATCACGACGGATTATCTCCTGACTGTTTCTATATACTTTACTGAAACTCCATAAGAGCATGCTAACAATATAGGACCCAGCTTCAAATTGAAGAAATGGAGCTAATCAATTGATGTTTGGATTTTTATTTTAAACTAGTGGTTGAAAAGAGTTTAAGAATTCCTCCACATACCCGCCTTTCGACAAGAATTTGTCGTCTTCCAGGAAGTACAAATTCACAACCATAGGAACGGACAAAACCTTTGGTATCTAAATTAATACATTTAGATATGCACTGACGCATACGTTCAGCATAATTATACAGTTATTGGTGAAATGCTTATGCACAAGGTTTAATCATAAACTATGCAATCCATTCTTGTGCAAGTGACAGTGTGGTAGTAGCCCACAGCTGACTCTAGACTCTAGAGCTATTGAGAACTAAAGACAGGCCAGAATCAATGACCGGCAAATCAAAGCCCAGAATGGCAGGGTCAGCATAAATTGGTTAAGCATTCGAGTGATCCCGCCAGGCCATGCCAGGTCATTCCAGACGACTGAAACGGATCTAGGCATAGATCAAAACATTTCAATTCAAAAGTGATTCAGCCTCCCAATGACCAAAGAGAGAGAATGGGCAAAAAGGAAATTGCCAAAAACATACTCTATCAGGTGAGACAGAGACGGAAATTTTGAACTCAATCACATCGTGAAGTTTAACTTCTTCGTCCTGATAAACAATCTCAAATGTCTGACCCACAGCCTGACCGTTCACAACGTTTGCCGGAAAGAGATGTGGTGCTAAAATTAAAACAAATCACTGATAAAATGGTTGCATACAAGTTCAAAGTAGATACTATACAAGAACCAAAACTGCCCCTTCGTCGCATGTAAAATTAACGCTTGGCATAACATATGAGCCTGTCCTACAACGAGGCTCATATTGATTGGACAGGGTATTTTTTACTGGGGGGCCCGAAATTGACCTCCCCCCGAAATCGCCCCCCTCCCGGGATTTTTGCTTTCCCTCCCCCGGGATTTTTTGGGGGCCCAAATTTTTGCCAAAAATAGGCACATTTTCAAAAATTTTCCGGCTTCGCCGGAGATTTTTTCGTAAAAATGACTATTTTTAGCTTAAATCCTGGCATTTTTGAGAACGTTTTGCCTTTCTACGTGTATAATACCCCAAAATACTAAGGTTTAGGCCATTTTTGGAAAAAATCTTCCCACCCCTCAGGCCCGGTGGGAGGGCCCCCCGGGAAGCCCCCCCTCCGAAAAAAACCCTAAAAATATCCTGTTGGCCTACGTATGTCATAATATAATTTGTCGATATTTGACCTTCATATAAATAGCTCATAAAGCTTTTTATTGAAAATCGTCGTTCACATAGCTTGTCACTTAGACATTAGACTCACAGACAAGTGGGGAAAGCATTACGTATATGTGAGTGGAAAATATCTTAATGAGGCTGCACGTGACGCCTTGGCTTATGTTTAGGTCAAAATTTATGGGGGGCGCTACGGGGGGGGGGTCAAAGTTCCCCCCCATCGACTCACCAAAAGTGGGGAGCATATTTTTTAAAAACATTTTGCAAATTTTAACGTTTTTTGTGTAAAAACTACCAAAACTCGCTCAAAAATGACTAATTTTAGGTGTTTTTAAGCTAAAATAGCGAAAATTTCGTTAAAAATCCATGACACGAAGGAGCATTTCTGGTTCTTGTTTTCCATTCTTTTACATAATCCTTTCACATATTATGCACGCGCAAAAAACAATATATTTCTGAACACCAATGCGCAAGCAGACACTATGTTTGACCACTTTTGGAAATGTCATATTTGACCCAAAATCGCCTAAGTCACACCCCACCCCAGGGGCGTATCCAGGGGAGGGGTTTTGGGGGATGAAACCCCTCCTTTGGGCTAAATTTTATCAATACTCCATTACAAAAAGTGCAACTTTTTGTCAAAACCCCCTCCTTCCCAATAAATTTTAATCAAAACCTTACTCCTTTCCAATAAATTTTAGTCAAAACCACCTCATTTTCAAAATCCTGGATACGCCTAAGACCCTCGCCCCACCACGGCACTCTACAGCCAAATTGAGTATGCACTTCCATGACAAAAGTTGTTCAGCTCACTTAGGACATTCATTTGATACCAGATTGGCCAGTTTTGAAAAAATTCATTTTTGACCACTTGGCCCCCTACCCGACCTCTCTAAACAGTAAAGTGAAACCTGCCCAGCAAAATGGGTGCGTCGTAGAGCAAAACGGATAGCGGGAGACGGGAATCAGCTCATGTCTACTATGGACATTCAGGTAGCGGGTGCTGACCTGACCTCCAGACGGTCAAGTTAAACCAGCCCAGCAACTTGGGTCAATCGGGCAGCAATACTAATAGCGGGGGTCTATTCTCCATCTCCAAAACCTTTGTATGCAAAATTTGAACCACCCATGTAGCAAAATAAGCTAAAAAATTAAGTTCACAGTTGGACCCAAAATTCACCAACTTAGGCCGGGCAGTAACCAAAAATTAATATAATATAGAAAATCATATATATAGCAATTGAATGACTCTGACACGTGTACTACTCAGCTATATAGGCAGTACTGCCACATATATAGCCCAGTCTGACGCATTGAATTCAAGCATACTTTTTGACCATTTTAGCGTTTGGGCCCATTTTGGCGTTTGACCCCCAGCCAAAAATTTTTTCCGGCTCCGAGAGGCATAAAAACTAGCTTATCGGCTTATTTTTGTTGCGTACTCCAAAACTTTTTTCAAGATTATCATAGGCAAAAATTTTTCCATCTGTAGTAATTAAAGCTACACCCCTTAAAGCGGAGAACTGGAAAAAAGACTTTTGGGGCAATTTTTTAACAATTTTTTAATTTTTTTAAATTTTTTACACGGTTATTCTACCATTTTCACTTATATTGTAGTATGATACGTATACAAGAACAAAAAGTGCTCCTTCTAATACAAAATAGATAGAAATAGAAATAAAATACATATGAGTCTTCGTAGGCAGGTTGTACATAAGCAAAAACTAGCCTGTAAAATACATATGAGTTCCGTAGGGAGGTTGTAAATTAAGGAAAACAAGTTGCAACCGCTTAACATATGAGCCTGTCCTACAACGAGGCTCATATCGGCGTATGTCATAATACGAATAATTTGCAGATATACGTATATATATATATTTTACTTTTATATAAATACATACTGCATAAAGCTTTTCACTACAAATTATCCTTCACATAGCTTGTTGATCAGTCATTATAGTGTGCATATGCTCAATACGGTACGCCATGAGGCGCTCTGACTCACAGCCAAGTGGGAACGCATTCTGCGTGTGTATGTGAAAGTGTTTCGAGAATGCATTAGGTGTACCGTGTACCACAGCGTATCGCGAAATATATATTAGGTGTGCCATAGTGTTTCAGGAAACATCAGGATGCATGTACAGTTCAGCTTGAGCAGTCGTAGTTCACTTCAGTCCACTTCTTCTGGGCCACAACGTCTATTCATTTTTCCATAATGTGGATGAAGCTGAGGCTCTTTAATGAGGCTTTAATGTGGAATGCACTGTGACGCCAATATGAGCCTCGTTGTAGGACAGGCTCCTATGTTAAGCGGTTGCAACTTGTTTTCCTTAATTTACAAACTCAAAACGGAACTCATATGTATTTTACAGGCTAGTTTTTGCTTATGTACAACCTGCCTACGAAGACTCATATGTATTTTACATGCGACGAAGGAGCACTTTTTGTTCTTGTTTTCTATTATTTTATACGTATATGTATGTATGCTCCTGAAGCTATATATATAGATATCTTTCAACAGTAGCAAGCAAGCCAACCACAGCACTCCACAACCACTTTGAGCATGCAGTTCTATGACAAATGTTGCACAGCTCGCTCAGGGCTTTCATTTGGTACCAAATTTGATCATTTTTGAAAAATTTCATTTTTGACCGAAAATCGCCTAAGTCCCCACCCCATCCCACCACAGCACTCTATAGCCACTTTGAACATGCAGTTCTATGACAAAAGTTGCTCAGCTCGCTTAGGGCATTCATTTGGTACCAAATTTGACCACTGTTGAAAAATTTCATTTTTGACCGAAAATCGCCTAAGCCTAAGTTTCACCCCCCAGACCTGAGCTCACCCCCCCCCCGCAGAGGGGGTACCTCACCCCCCCAGAATCCGGATTTTTCCGGTAAAAAAACGGAAAAATCCGGTTTTTCGGCGGCCTTCGGCCGCCCTTCACTCCCCCCCAGAACTTCCCCTCCTGCACATGTCTGGTCCCCACCCCACCCCACCGCAGCACTCTACAGCCACTTTGAGCATGCAATTCTATGACAAAAGCTGCTCAGCTCATTTAGGGCTTTCATTTGGTACCAAATTTGACCACTTTTGAAAAATTTCATTTTTGACCAAAAATCGCCTAAGTCCCCACCCCACCCCACCACAGCACTCTACAGCCACTTTGAACATGCAGTTCTATGACAAAAGTTGCTCAGCTCGCTTAGGGCATTCCATTCATTTGGTACCAAATTTGACCACTGTTGAAAAATTTCATTTTTGACCGAAAATCGCCTAAGTCCCCACCCCATCCCACCACAGCACTCTATAGCCACTTTGAACATGCAGTTCTATGACAAAAGTTGCTCAGCTCGCTTAGGGCTTTCATTTGGTACCAAATTTGAGCACTTCTGAAAAATTTCATTTTTGACCCCATGACCTCCCACCGACCTGACCCTCCAGATGGCAAAGTGGAACCAGCACAGCAAGATGGGTTGGTCAGACGGCAAAACGGATGCCAGGAATGAGCTGGGCGCACCAGAAAACCCCTATAGACAATGTTTTGAGAGGCTATGTACAGTCCTATATGGTGTTCCCGGAAGTCGGTACCGACCGGACCCTCCAGACGGCAAAGTGGAACCAGCACAGCAAGATGGGTGGGTCAGACGGCAAAACGGACACCGGGAATGAGCTGGGGGCACCAGAAAACCGTCCCCTATAGACAAAGTTTGGAGAGGCAAAGTAAAGCCTACTATGGACCTCCAGGAAGCGGTTACCGAACTGACCCCTCAGACGGTCAAGTGGAACCAGCCCAGCAACTTGGGCTATTCGGGCAGCAAAACTGATAGCGGGAATCAATTCTCCGTCCCAGAAAACCTTTGTATGCAAAATTTGAGCCACCCATGTAGCAAAATAAGCGAAAAAATTAAGTTCAAAGTTCGACCCAAAATTCACCAACTTTGGCCGGCCAGTACCGAAAAATTACGCACGAAGACGGAAAATCATATAGCATTTGAACGACCCCGATATGTGTACTGTTTAACCATATAGTCAGTATTACCCCATATATAGCCCAATCTGACTTATTAAGGCGCCTTTGAAGCATACTTTTTGGCCATTTTAGCGTTTTGGCCGACTTTGGCCCCCAGCCAAAAATTTTTTCCGGCTCTGGGAGGCACAAAAACTAGCTTATTTTCTTATTTTTGGTTTGTACTATAAGAATATATATGGGTTTCATAGGCAAAAATTTTTCTATCTGTAGTTATTCAAGCTACAAAACCCCCTTATGAAACATCAAAAGCGAGAAACCGGAAAAAACATCACTCTCGTAAGCGATTTTTGGCATAACTTTTTAACGGAAAGTGGTATATACGGGGATGAAACTTCAGGAACATACCAAACTCGACACGTACAATTTTTTGCGCACATAATCTGCGCAGCCTTGTTTTACACGGTTATTCGACCATTTTCACTCATATTATAGGGGTCGCTACCGCGACCCCTATGATATAGCAATATGTAGCAATGTATAAGAATAAAGTAAATAAATATATAATACTAAATTGAAGAACAGCTAACCCAAATATTTTGCACTATTAGTTCATAGTTTAAAAATTTACACATGTGTCCAACCCTGCTCTGGACACAAAGATAATACTCATCTGTCCGGACGAATGCGACAACTGTAAAAATCTGCGCACATGCACAATTTATCTATCTGTCTGGACACGTTCAAAAGTGTCCAATTTACTCATCTTGCCCGTAACAGTAACATAAAGTAAAGTTTTATCATAACAATTTTCAAAAGATTGGAGTTACCATCTGATTTGAGTTACAATCAATTCAATTTGACTGAAGTTACATACTAGGTGAACATCATAAACAGTTTTCCCAGCTCCAGAAACAGCTTCATACAAAATGATTTTGTTATAGGCGCATTTAAGGGGGGGTCCATTTTTGGGCCATTTTTTCGACTTCCTCCGATCTCGCTGATTTTCACATATTTAATTGTCCAAATGGTATATTTTAACGAGTTTTTAAAATTAAAGTCGTAACTCTTACGGTTGTCGAGTAATTTCACCTCAAATTTGAGATTTCATGTGCTAAACATTTAAATAGGAAATTTAAAAAGTTGCCATGTTTTCGCGTGCGCCAAAAAAATCTGCCGACAAACGTTGATGAATCTGCACAAATTATACATTAAAATCACGCTGAAATGTTAAACTGCGGTATCTTGGAATTAGAATTTTAATTCAGGCCCTTAAATTTTTTTAATTAACTTTTGATTGATTAAAATTTAACACGATTTTAGCTTCATGTTAAACTTTAATACTTCAAAAATTAATTAAAAAATTGAAGGGCCTAAATTAAAATTCTAATTCCAAGACACCGCAGTTTAACATTTCAGCGTTATTTTAATGTATAATTTGTCCAGATTCATCAACGTTTGTCGGGAGATTTTTTTGGCACACGCGAAAAATGACAAGTTTTTACATTTCTTATGTTTAACACATTAAATCTCACCTCTGAGGTGAAATTACTCAACAACCGTAAGAGTTACGACTTTAATTTTAAAAACTCGTTAAAATATACCATTTGGACAATTAAATATGTGAATATCAGCTAGATCAGAGAAAGTCGAGAAAATAGCCCAAAAGTGGACCCCCCCTTTAACTAACCTCGAGTGTGGAGCACTGTTGTTTCAATTCTAGCAGCATATTTTTTGGGGCTTTTTAAGCAGCAACGAATTTGATAATATCTAAAATAATCGCAAATACATATACCTATGTATATAATGTGTGCGTATTTATGCCTAAAAATAGTTATATGTACGTACCGTCTACATTATATCATAAAGGGTCGCGTCGCGACGTATCAAAAGTCACTGGAGACAGTCTAAAACATAATAAGCTGCGCAAATTGTGAGCATATCTAATTTGTTATGTGTGAGAAGTATTAGTAGAATTTAAGAATTGCTACTTTTTTGCTCGGCAGGGCAGGCACTGTACAGCGCCGGCCGTAAAGTCGGCTCAGAGCCAAAAGTGGCTGTACACTGCGCAGGTCGAAGGTTAACAGTTGGAAACATTTCTTTCCATCACTTCCTTGCAGCCGCAGTGGCCAGACCAAAATGACGAAAATTCGAACAAAATCGAAATTTCTCGCTATTCCTCTTAGAAAGCTTCAATTTTCTATACAAAGTTTTTCCTGGCATGTACCGATTTTTGCTGTAACTCTAAGTTTTTAGTTTTCACTTATACATTTTCCCTGTCATTCACTTACGTACATCTTACGGCTTCTAAAAACATCGCAATAATTTGTCACCAAGAAATAAAATTAATACATATGTTCATGTTGTATCGTAATTTGTAGAAAGCAAAACGCGAGTAAATTAGGAATTTTTAGGTAGTTATATAGTTACACACTTTTTTCTGCAACATAGCAAAATTTTTTTGGAGGTATGTAATGCTACACACAAGCCGTCAGCCAAAAACACTGAAGGGGTCAAAAATAAAAAATTAGAAAATTGGGCAAATTTGGCGTCAAATGAAAGCCATAAGCCAAATGAGCAACTTTTGTCCTAGAACCGCATATTCAAAGTGACTTTAGACTGCTGTGGAGGGGTAGAGGAGGGGTCTTAGGCAATTTAGATCAAAAATAAAGTTTTTCAAAAGAAACTGAGTTTAAATTAAAATTCAAAAGTAACTATATATCAAACAAAATCCATAACCTAGTTGAGCAAATTTTGCAATAGAACCGGTTACCCAATGTAGATATGGAGTGCTCTAGAAATGTGGGTTGGATCTCAAAAGGCGAAGGTTCAAAAGCACGTAGGGATCAAGTGGACATGGGGGGTATCAAAAACGCACTTTTATGTAATAAATTTGATATTTTCGTACTCAGCAAGACGAGACGAGTCGATTGGTACCACAATTATCCACTTTTGAAAATTTTGGTCGGCAACCTTTTTCTGATCATTACGTGTTAAACGGGCCCTAAGCCTAGGTCTGAGACTAAGACTCAGCCATACGTTAAACATATGCTCTGATATACCCATGAAGTAGAGATTTGATTTTCACTTTTGGGATTCCCTCTCCCAGGTCCACGATCGGGATGGCCGAGTGTTCTACGGCGCTGGCGCTGGCGCTGGTGAAGTTCCGATCGTACGGTCGGTAATTCGATCCCCGGATGCTACAAAGCTTTCTTTAGCCAACCCAGCTATCCATCCTTAACTGGTCGGTAAAGGGGTACCACTACGGAGAGAAGGTAACAGGGGCCAGTCTGTCTAGAAGGGCCTGCCTCCCTTCCACGGATGCAGTCATCATTTGAGGTGACACTCATGGCTCTATGGCTGAGAATCCTGTGTCCTGATGAGCACCGGCACCCTACGTACAGTCCCGGCTAGAAGTTAAGGCATACTGGCCGAGACTTGCTCGCGACCTGGGGCCAGTTTCATAAAACTTGAAACTTGCAACTTGCATATGCAAGTTGCAACTTGCATGTGCAAGTTATAGGGTTGGTTTTTTTCCGGAAAAAAGTCGAGCGGAAAAAAAGTACTTTATTTCCGGTTTTTTTCCGGTTTTTTTCCGACTTTTTTTTCCGCTGTCCTAATAATGCCAGAGCGTCTCAAAAATTGTTTCTATAACATTTGTTGCCTGTCTTAACGAATATTTCGTCATGTAAACGCCATTTGAACACTTTTATAAACTTTTCAACGTATCCAAACTAAGCAATTGTGAAAAAATATTTCAAACAAAGTTTCAACAGACTATGGGCACAATTCCCAGTTACCTTAGTTTCTGGGAGCAGTGACAACTTTCAAATGATTTTTCCGTGTGCAAAATTTTTTCTTTCACAACTTTGGCTTTTAGATGTTAAGTATCTGTCTGTCTGTCTGTTCTCGGCCGTAATAATAAGGAGTTTCTCGTTGAACTGACAATAATACTTCATAAAACTGAGCAGTTTATGAAAAATGAAGAAAACTTCAAATTAAGTCCGGGCTTCAAAATAAGAGCAAACTCTAAGCAAAGCCAATAATTTGGAAAAAAGGAGCAAAATTTGAGAAAAATCACTAAAATTTTTCATTTGAACGCTTCTAAAACTTCCCAGAATGATTAAATTTTTCCGACTTTTTTTCCGTTTTTTTCCGACCCTCCGGAAAAAAAAAGGAAAAAAACGGAAAAAAACCGTTTTTTTCCGGGACTTTTTTTCCGATGCCCAACCCTAGCAAGTTACAAGAAAAGTGTTTCATAAACCCTCAAGTGGGACTTGCGGACTTGCACTTGAACAGCAAGTTGCAAGTCCGCAAGTGGTTGAGTGAATTTTCACTGAACAAATGGAACAAAAATTGCTATAACTTATTTTAATTTTAATATTTTTTGGAAAAATTTTAGGACACTACTCTTTGGATTATTGTCGTAATACAGTGTGAATTTCCAACAATTTCTTTAATGTTTGAAATTTATATGAATTTTCAAATATTTTTATTTTTTAAAGATCAGCTACTTTCCAACTTGCACTTGCACTTGCGTTTACAAGTTGTCAAGTCTTGCAACTTGCTTAGCTTTTTCCGTAAGTAGCAGGAAAAGTTTTATGAAGCACTGACAACTTGAACTTGCACTTCAAGTGCAAGTGCAAGCTCAAGTGCAAGTTCAAGTTGCAAGATTTTTATGAAATTGGCCCCTGCTCGCGTTTCTGCTATTTTGCTGCCTAGTTTTTGCTGTCAGTTTTTCTGCGATAGTACTGTGCTTAAGCAGAGAGCTACGGCTGTATTGTGTAGATTTGAAGACTTTGATATAGGCTTCAGCAAAAACCTTTCACTTAACTTTTTCTATAGCAGATAGCTAGTTGACTTCACATGCGCATGCATATTCGGAATTGCTTAGCGCAAAAGATCAAACAAACAGTAGCAACAAAAATTTTCAAAAACAGCTGCGACCGGACTGCTAGCAAACTGCGCGCGCGTAGGTACGTATTTCTAGCCGGGACTGTACGTATGTCCTGTGGCAGGACGGAGATATCTCTAGGGGTAAAGTTTCCCATATATATATATATATATTATATATATATCATAGGGGTCGCGGCAGCGACCCCTATAATATGTGTGAAAAGTGACTGGAGACAGTGTAAAATAAGCTGCGCAGAAGCTGCGCAAAATCCTGCGCAGATCCAGCGCAGATTTCATGCGCAAATTGTAGACCACATCGAGTTTAGTATGTGTGGGAAGTTTCAGCCCCGTATCACTTACCGTTAAAAAGTTACACCCCGGACCGGTTATGAAAATGATGTTTTTTTATTTTTTCCGGTTTCTCCTATTTGATGCTTGTATTGTACATAATGTTCGCCGCTTTCACGTGAACTGCAGCGGTGGGCCAACCTAAAGGGCTATAGGGTCTAGTAGTACCCTCTAAAGAATTTAAGAATCGCAACTTTTTTGCGCCGCCGCTGCGCCACAGCGCCGCAGTGGCGCCGCAAAGTCGGCTCATAGCGAAAAGTGACCATTTTTGTGGTCGTCGCTCAGGTCGAACGTTACGAGCTGGAGCTGATTTCTTTTTATATTCAGAAATTACATATATTGAACTAACTAACGGTCCAGGTTGCGTTTCTCTTTCACTTCCCTAGCGACGACAGTGGCCCGTCAAAAATGTCGAAAAGTTTAAAAATGAAAAATCGAAATTTCTCGCTATCTATTCAGCTTTGAAAGCCCAAATCTTCCATACAATGGTTTTCTGGCACGGAGAATCGATTCCCGCAGTAAGTTTTACCGTCAGACCTACCCATCTTGCTGCGCTGGTTCCACTTTGCCGTCGGGAGGGTCAAGTCGGAAACCGCTTCTTGGAGGTCCATAGTAGGCTCTACCTGTCCTCTCAAAACTTTGTCTATAGGGGTTTTTTGGTGCGCCCAGCTCATTCCCGGTATGCATTTTGCCGTCCGACGTACCTATTTTGCTGGGCTGGTTCTACTTTGCCGTTTGAAGGGTCAGTCGGGTGGGAGGGTCAAATGGTCGAAAATAAAGTTTCTCAAAAGTGGTCAAATTTGGTATCAAATGAAAGCCCGAAGTGAGCTGAGCAACTTTTGCCATAGAACTACGTACCCAAAGTGGCTGTAGAGTGCTGTGGTGTGGTGGGGTGGAGACTTAGGCAATTTTGGGTCAAAAATAAAATTTTTAAAAAGTGGTCAAATTTGGTATCAAATGAAAGCCCTAAGTGAGCTGACCAACTTTTGACATGGAACCATCCACCAAAAGTTACTGTGTCGGATTTATGCCTTTACTTTCTCAAACGGAATTTAAAGGATAGACATAAACCCAACACGCATATTATCCCCTTTTGTGCGGAGCATTTTTGTTACTTGTATATATATATATATATATATATATATATATATATATATATATAGGTACGTATCGTTCAGTTTGGGAACGAATTCAAATTTAAGCCAGCTTATTTGAGCCTGAGTGGCTCAATCAGTAGACCGTTTGCCTAGATCTCCAAAGTTGTGGATTCGATCCTATCCTCAGGTCAGAATTTTCGGGTCGGAGGTGCTGCAGTATATAACATTTTTCTTTCTTTCGCTTATTATTCTGAATATCGATGGTTATCTGGTATATATTGATATCTGGCTACAGGAAGAAACTTCCTTCGTCCATTATGTTTAGCTTTGCACGACGGAGGACATCCAATTGAGGATAGCAGGTGCGTAGACGAGAGCTGCTGTCGTTCTGTCTCCGGCGCCAATATGAGCCTATTAGGGACTCCAGCTCATATTATATATGTATACAGCGTTTTTCAAACTTGTGTCTTTACTTCAAGGTTTTTTTAGGCCATAGCTTAGGCCATGGCATAAATTTATGAGTCGATGGCCTAAAGAATTTTGGCAGTTGAGGCCAGTTGGCCTAAATTTTTCGACGAAAACCCAGTTAAATTTTATTGATTTTCAAGTAAAAACAGTAAGTTTCTAAAAAAAATTTTCGCGCCGTCGGCGCGAATTTATACATTTTTATTTATATTTCTGGGCTGCGCCAGCCGCCAGCTAGTTACATTGTCTATTTGCACTTATAAATGCCCATTCAAGTTATAATTTCATTTACTGTTATAAAGATTTCATAGAAGAAATGCTATTTTTAGTAGTTTAACTTTATTTCTATTATATATATAGTTTAATTTTCTTCTTTCATTGGTTATCTATATGCAGGCCCGCACCCAGGGGGGGGGGGGTTCAAGGGGTCTAGACCCCCCCATTTTGGGGGTGACAAAATGGTAAATTTTTGCAATTTTTATGGCTAAAACAGCTAATTTTAAAAAATTTTCGTGCCTTCGGCGCGATAATTTACTTTTTGCAAGAAATAAACCTTCAATGTACTATTTTTGGGCAAAAATGCAAACATTCTTCAACTTCTGGGGGGCTTCGCCCCCCAGGCCCAGACTCCCCTTGTATTTTACCTTGGACCCCCCCCCTTTTCAAAATCCTGGGTGCGGGCCTGTATGCACTCGTATTCTCCTACATGTTTTAATTTTCATTAAAAATTCATTATTAATACTGTATTATTTATTATATTATATATATTATAATTATTTCTATGCTAACAAGGTTCTGTTTCTGCCATTTTAAGCTAAAAAAGTAGTTTTTTGGTGTGGACAGTGATGATGACGATTTTTGTTGTTAAACAGCGCTTTTTGAATATATAACGCATAAATACATGATAACTGTAATTTTAACAATGCGTACAATAGCACGCAACCTAAAAATTAACAAAATTTCGACGGCCTAAATTTTTTTGGTGATGGCCTAAAAAATTTCAGTCGTTGAGGCCATTTGGCCTAAAGTTCGGCGACCAAAAAAAACTTGCCCTGCCGGAATTTTACATAAGCTCTTTTCTGCGGAGCATTTTTGTTACTTATTTATTGTACACCGAACAGATAATATTATACAAAGCTAAAACTCACCCACGTTGATACAAATCAACATTGTAAAATCGGTTCAGTTCAACCGAAGCAGAAAAGGTAGCTACAAGCTCAGCTGACATCGCTCTAATTTAATAGAAAACATAACTTCCAGTGATAACAGTCTCCGATCATGCATTGTGTTCACGTCATATCTAAAATAAAATGGTCCTGCATAATTAGCACAGACTTGTGCGAATTAATACTACACCTCACCAGTAATTAACAATCAGTAATATTTCGTTTGGTCCTCATTTTAGGGGAGAGGATCTGAGCCCGGCTGGGGGAGGGAAAAGTATTGAGAGTAACAGAGGTAGAGTAGGGCGGGGAAACGAGGTCTGACCTTCTTGTAGAGGAGGGGGAGTTCAAGCCTCATTACAGGAAGCAAACTGTAGCTCGGTACAGCCATGCCCCTAAACATAGTACTTTCCGCTGTTTCCACATAATTTTAATTCAAAAAAACTCCACCGTCAGAATGTTTCCAAGTCCAAACGAAGACTAATATTTAGTGACAAAGTGCCTAAAACTGTTAAAAAGGTGAATTTACAAGCATATCAAGCACTGTACGTCAAAAATTTGAATGTTTTTGACTTTTATATATTTTAGGGGTCAAAAAGGTTTTCTATATATATATACAAAGTCGTCAATAAAATTTGGCGAAAATTTGCCTACAGGGTTTTTCGATGAGGCGGCAGTTTTAGGAAAATACTAAATTTAGCGTGAGTCGTGAACCCGAACCCGGATCTGTAGGGCGCCGAACCCTATTTTTGGGAGCTAACCCCAAAATTCCCAGGATTCCGACGTCCCCAGAACGCGAAAACGAGGTCTAGAAAGTTTTTCGGGCTACAAAAAGAAAATAAAAAGTTGCAGAAGGTACGTAAGTCTGCAGATCTATATAGATTCGACCTAGATTCAAATTTGGGCTCCATTTTCCGCCAGACCCCTCCACTAACATTGTGGTGTCCTTCCACAGTCGTGGTTCTAATCATAAGGTGTATAATAGCCACGGGGGAGAAACCCACTCCCTTTTAGGGGAAAATCCACCCGCCTCCTGGGCCAAGGGTTGGTGCTATGAGCTCCAAAACATACCAGCAGAAAGCGCGACTCCTTTTCTTTCTTGCTCTTTCTTTTGTATGCTAAGATTAAGTAATTTGGTTCACTCCTGCTCATTTTTGACATTTTGAAAATGACACCTACTTTTTGGTCCAAAACCATCCCAAAAGTTACGAAAAGTTGCGAAGAAAGAAACTTTGAAACGTTGAAAAAGACTGCGTTGGGCTAGAAAAGTCTTGCAAATATCTGCAATGATGGCAAGCTTCCTCTCTGCACACAGCAAAAATTAGGTCGATCCGATGCACCGTTAGAAGGGCACATTGCCAAACGCATAGGTGTGTTTAGGGGGGGTTTCAGATTTGTGCTACCCCCCCCCAATTTTTGGCCAAAAAGTGGCCAAAACTGGCAAAAAATCTAAAATTTAGGGGGTCCCCCACCCTCCGTCGGAACCCCCACCCCCCAGATTTTTGCCCAGCCACACCTATGGCCAAACGTGGAGAAGGAAAAACCCACTTTGGGGGGAAATCCTACCCAAGTATTATAACAACCCAACAGGGAAACATCAATTAGAGACTATAGCAGGGTGTATGTAACTATCGAAGACGCTGCGTCATCCTATGCTGTCACATTTGGATAATTTTGGTTATCTGGCTGGCTAGAGGTCACAAACCGTAAAAGTGCCTTTTCACTGCTGGAGGACCCAGTACATGTCTGGCTTACTTCTAGGCCAAAATTTACGTTATGGGGGGCTCGAAGAAGCCCCCTCCCCCCATCGATGGGGGGGGGCTCACCGAAAATGGGGGGGACATATTTTTTGACAAATTTTTAGGTTTTTTTGTGTAAAAATTGCTAAAAATCGCTAAAAAATAACTAATTTTTGGTGTTTTTTAAGCTAAAATAGTGGAAAATTAGGTAAAAATCCGGCTGCCGGAACATTTTTTGAAAATTTAGGCTAAAAATGGTAAAAAATGGCAATTTTTGGGGTTATGGGGGGAGGTCGGAATTTATGGGAGGGGGCTTTTTATGGGGGGGGGCTCCTCGAATGAGGTCGCCAAATGGGGGGGCCCCCACCCCCCCGGTAGAAGTAAGCCAGCATGTACAAGCCAGTGGCGCAGCCAGGGGGCATGCGGGGCATGCGGCCGCATGCCCCGTCACGATTCGGAAATAAAAAATTACCCGACGAAAGGAAAGCAAACTAAAAGCAAAAATTTCGCGACATCGCACCTAATTAAAGTTATTTGTTCTCTGAATGTATATATAAGAACAGTATTGGTGTGAGTCTGTTCATCAAGCAACCCTCCTTCTAAAGTCAACAGTTAAGATGTATATACCATAAATGTAAGGTGGGGGGGTTGGGGGGGGGTAGCCCCCCCCCAAGCCTTTTTTCAACCCTCCCCAAAACTTTTTGGGGGGGCCCCCCCCCCCCAACGGGGGGGGGGGGGGGGGTTGTCGCGCCGGAGGCGCGAAAAAAAATGGCCAAAAATTGGGTATTTTTAGGGTAAATTTTTAAAAAATTTTCAAAAATGTCCAAATTTTTGGCTTAAACTGTTTATTATTAAGAGAAATACACGTTTTTAACTGAATTATGGATCTTATGACTCAATATTGACCTTTACCCATATTTATTCAAGCTGAATTTTTCGGCTTTGTTTCCTGAGCATATATATATATATATATTCAAGCTGAATTTTTCGGCTTTGTTTCCTGAGCATATATATATATAGTTTGTTTTTTGGTTCCTCTCACTGCTTGTTCTTCCCATAAAATACTGACGCAGTCGAACTTTAAAATACGCACCAAAATACGCACCCGAAAAATTCGGTAGCAGAATTTCAAGAGTGCTCTAAATTAATTTCTTGAGAGAATTTAACGTAGTTTGGGCTCTGGCCTCTTCTGCGGGGCTGCCGCCGCCCCCCCCCCAGACCACCCACCCACTTACCACCACCGCCTGGTGTATGTACACATACATACATATATATATATATACAAGTAACAGAAATGCTCCGCACAAAAGGGGATAATATGTGTGTTGGACCTATGTCTGTCGTTTAAATTCCGGTTGAGAAAGCAAGTATATAAATCCGACACAGCAAGTTTGGGTGGGTGGTTCTATGGCGAAAGTTGTTCAGTTCGATGCGGGCCTTCATTTGACTCGAAATTTGCCCACTTTTGAAAATTTTAATTTTTGACCCAAAATCGCCTAAGTCCCCACCCCCACCCTACCACAGCACTCTACAGCCACTTTGAGCATGCAATTCTACAACAAAAGTTGTTCAGCTCACTTAGGGCTTTCATTTGGTACCAAATTTGACCACTTTTGAAAAATTTTATTTTTGACCACTTGACCCCCTACCCGATTTACCCTTCAAACGGCAAAGTGGAGCCGGTCCAGCAAAATGGGTGGGTCGGACGGCAAAACGGACTCCGGGAATGAGCTGGGTGCACCAGAAAACCCCTATGGACAAAGTTTTGAGAGGCCATGCACAGTCCTATATGGTGTTCTTGTAAGTCGGTACCGACTTGATCCTCCCGACAGCAAAGTGGAACCAGCCCAGCAAAATGGGTGGGTCGGACGGCAAAACGGACACCGGAAATGAGCTGGGCGCACCAGAAAACCCCTATGGACAAAGTTTTGAGCGGCTATGCACAGTCCTATATGGTGTTCTTGGAAGTCGATACCGACTTGACCCTCCCGACAGCAAAGTAGAACCAGTCCAGCAAAATGGGTGGGTCCGACGGCAAAACTGCTTACGGGAATCAATTCGCCGTGCCAGAAAACCTTTGTATGAAAGAATTGAGCTTTCTAAGTTGAATACATAGCGAGAAATTTCGATTTTTCATTTTTCGAATTTTCACCATTTTTGACCGGCCACTGTGGTCGCATGGGAAGTGATAGAGAAACGAGACTTAGCTATTTCGTTAGTTCAATATATGTAGTTTCTGAATATAAAAAGAAATCGGCTCCAGCTCTTAACGTTCGAGCTGCGCAGCGACCACAAAAATGGTCACTTTTCGCTCTGAGCCGACTTTGCGGCGCCGCTGCGGCGCTGTGGCGCACCTGCGGCGTAAAAAAAGTAGCGATTCTTAAATGGCGCATGGGGTACTACCAGACCCTATACCCCTTTAGGTCCGGCCTCCGCTGCAGATTACGTGAAAGAGGCGGAAAGTCAGGACAATACGACCATTAAATAGGAGAAACCGGAAAAAAAAACATCGCCGCCATAACCGGTCCGGGGCGCAACTTTTTAACGGAAAGTGATACGGGGCTGAAACTTCGCACACATACTAAACTCGATGTGCTCTACAATTTGCGCATGAAATCTGCGCAGGATCTGCGCAGGATTTTGCGCAGCCTCTGCGCAGCTTATTTTACGGTGTCTCCAGGGACTTTTGACACATATTATAGGGGTCGCTGCCGCGACCCCTATGATATGCCAGTTAGCATTATTTTGCAAAGTTCGACAAAATTTTAGCAAATATTGCGTAGATTTTAGCGAAGCTCGCCAGCTTTCCTTTAAATTCTTTTAAACTTTGTTAAAATCTTAGCAAAATTCGCTAAAATCTTAGCGAATTTTGCGAAATTATGTGAACTTCGATAAACTTTCAAGAAGACACCAAAACTTGAGTCCAAATTAGATTTTAACTTTTTTGCCAATTTGTGGTATATATATAGATGTGGTAAAATCCCTCGAATTAACTAGCTAACGATTTCGCGAAGTTCGCTAAGGCCTCTCACATTCTATTCAAAAGCTTTATATACCTTTTAGCTGCGGACACTGCCTCTATATCCCCGTCTTATTGCTGATTTTCATTGTTCAATTGCTGTTAAATTTATTGCTGGACCACCTGGTCATTTTTGAAAATTTGATTGGTCTTCAGAGCGATTTGTTTAGGGCTAAATTTGGTATCAAAGAAGGCACTCACTTAGTTTGGGGGGGACATATTTTGGGAAAGAAAAGGTCGTCTATGCACCCTCTAGTTGAAAATAAAGCCCAGCAAAAACACCTTTGAGGACAGACCTGATTTTCAGGTTCCGCGTGCCCCGTCAGTTCTGACTGCGCCACTGGTACAAGCCCAATGAAATTGTAGTTTTAACAGCCAATTTGAACGTAAAACCATTCTCTAAACGATAGACTAATAAGTTTTATCAAATTACATCGCTTTTAGCATTTTTTGAAAACTTGCCCATGTTTGTGTTAAACTTAACCTGTCCGTTTGATGCTGCATTTTCAATGGCATATATGAGAATGAGATCTCAAACAGGCTTTTTTGATTTTTGGTGTTTGATTTATACATATACATATATACATACGTACAATACTAACTAAAAAGAGTTGACTTCTACACAGGAAGGGTCAGAATTGCGCTACGACAATTTTTGAGACCTGTGAGGGGTGGGTTTTGCCCCATTGGGTTTTCCCTCCTGCTACTTTTTGCATTATACTGGCTTAACGATGAACCCTAAAGAAGTGCAAATGGATTTAAAAGAAAGCTCGAGTATATATACGCCTAGTACGATATGTCGATATGGTATATAAAGTTCTCATCTAGCCTTTATAACAAAAAAGTGTCAGAAAAAATCTGAAAATGTGGGTTTCCCCCGTGTCTGTGAGGGACAAGTTTTGGGGGGGACGTCCCTGCCAAGTAAAAATTGGGTATTTTAGGATAAATTTTGCAACATTCAGTTCAAATTTTTATCTTAATTTATTGTTGCGAAAATATATACGTACATATATCTATATATATATTCTTGACCTTTTAAATTAAATATTCTTTGGAGTTTCTGATTCAATATGGACCTCTATCTGGACTAAGTACAAATTTTGGCAAAAGATAAATAAAACTGCTAATTTGTAGTTGTCAATAGCGTATTTTTAGCAAAATCCCTATACATCTTTCCAAAATCTTTGACGAAAAACTTAGATATAAAATAAAAAAGATTAGATATTAGATTAAACTTAGATAAAAAATTCGATATTTTCAGACCCCACCCTCAGTGACGGTGGCGGATCCAGGGGGAGGGCCCCCACCCCAATGCCGCGGGTACCCATAGGCATAGGTGTGTTGGGGGGGACCCCCCCAAAATGACATTTTCGCGACCCCCCCCCCAGATTTTCAGATTTTTGCTACCCCCCCCCCAGATTTTTGGCCCAAAAGTGGTCAAAAATGGCATAAAATCGAAAATTTGGGGAGGGAGGTCCCCCCACCCACCGTCGAACCCCCCCCCCCCCCAGATTTTTTGTCCAGCCACACCTATGCCCATTGGTTTAAAAACCACCTTTTGGGGGTGGGGGGGGGGGGGGGGGGAAGAAACTCTAAGTCTGGCTTGGGGGGACCCAAAAATCGGAAATTTTTACCAAATACTGTACCCAAATTTTTCAGCTAAAAATGGCCTTTATTCGACATAAAATCTACTATTTTCGACACAAATCTAATCAAAAACTACTCGCATTGCGTTTTAAAACCTATTTTTAGCGTTTTAACTATATATTTCTTTCCAATTTATTCACATTTTTTCATAAGTTCAGAAAAATTGCGAAAATTTTGCAGTTTTTCTCTCGTTTGGACCCTATTTAAAGGGGGGGCCTGAGCTCGCTTTGGGGGGGAGTAGTCAACGTCGGGTATGGGGGAGGGAGTCTGGCCTTCTCGTGGGGTTTCTCAAAGGGGGCAAACTGTTACAGTAGAGAAAAGCTAGAAAGTTACTTCAAAAAGCAAACATGTAGAGCTCACCAAGATCTTTCGAATGAATATAATCATAGCTATGCGGCTACAGTCTAATTGGCAAAAATTGGCAAAAACTGTCCTGAACGGAGACGTCGAATTTTTGAAGCGGGATTGCGCGGTGGGAACTTTCCAAAAGTTATTTTGGAAAGTTTCATCAAATTTCATCCTGATTTGAGCCGTCAACCAACAGTATGTGCCCAAAAGGAGTCACCACCATAAGCCCGGTTCATACTTCGTGTGCTTTGTGCTCTGTGGTTTGTCCTTTTGTGTTTTTGTGCTTTGTGTTTTCAGGGTCATACTTTTTGGAAAAGCACAGTGCTTTGTGCTTTGTGCTTTTCTAATTCATACTTCAAAAATGTGCTTTGTGCTTTGTACTTTGTGCTTTTTGGATTTCGGGTGTGCTTTCGAATGTTGAGCCGAGTTCAACATTTTGAGTTGTGCTTTTGTGCTTAGCCAATCAAATTCCAGTATTTTTGGCGTATCCAATAGAAAACAGAAGGCGGCGATTCAGAAGAGATTGAATACTGTATCAAGGAAGACTTATAGAAATGAATGATGGAAAAATACAAAAACTTATAAAAAATTGAAAAGCATATGTATCAGTGTCTAGATTGAAGGCATTTGATTTCAATTCACTGCATGATTTCAATATGTTCAATATATAATTTTAGTAATTTTTATAATTACTTGGCTTTATGTTTTAACAAATATTTTTTAAATTATTTTTTGCTGTCGCTTTGGCAAATATGCGGTTTATAAATTGATCACTGGCAACCATTTATTTTTGTTTTTTAAATTTTTGAAACCTGCTTTCTATTTAATTTCTGGCTGAATATCCATACTTTCCATGTTTCCATATGTCAGGTGACTAAGTCTCGATTTGTGCTGTACTGTCCCCACGAGAAGTATGAACTAGGCATGGGCACGGGTAGTCGGGTATTCGACGGGTACCCGGGTCCTGCTTCGGGTACCCGATATCCAGTTAAAACCGGATAAAACTGGATTAAGCAGAGTAAAAATTTTTGGCTCAGAAAAATTTAACGAAAAATTTTTAAATTTCAGGTCGCTATAAAATTTTACTAAAGATACTACAACTGAAAAACGAAATAATGTGAGGAAGAGGAGTTGTCCTGGTATTTTTCAAACACTTTACAGTTTTATATTATCAGTTTTGTTTTCAAAATTTTAAATTTCCTTTACTCCTACGATTCTTTTCTTTCGTTAAATTCCTGTTGAAAAAAGCTGGCACAAAATCAGATACCTTTGTGACACCTCTGCGTTGTTGTGTAAACTTAACTGTGAGCAGCAATACCAATTACCATCAGATGATGTCAATTGTGACTGAAGTGGACTTGAAGGTTTAGTGATTCTTATTTACTGCCACAGTGAACTCCAACATAGGAAAAACTTCATTCACTAATGCCCATTGACTATTAGGTTTCATTTTTGGAATTTTAACTGTTTCTAAAGTGAATTCTGAACTCTGAAAACGCTCCCAGATTGTTTTACATTCAGTTGATCAAATGTCGGGCATAAAAGCTTTTGGATGATTCTTTGGTATGGACCCACTTTCCGCATACCAAAATAGATAGAGCAATTTATCCAAGTTGCAATGAGGGGGATCGTTACTGAGACTTTCTTCTGATACAGCGGGATCGTAACAACATTAATGAAATAATTTCAAGTCTGTAATATGCGTACATTTAATAAATGTCAAGTAAAAGTTTATTAAAATTTCTAATGGACTTGCTCCTTTTAGCAGTTTTACGTTTAGTAAACTTCACTAAATAAAATTGGAAAGGTGTTATTGTTTACAGGTAAACTAAAATTATAAAATCAATCTAAATGGAACATATAATTAATTTCAAAACAGAAGTCAATGAATTTTTAATAACATATATAAAACTTAGTACTTACAGTAGAATTAAAGTATTACTACAGTCTACAGTAGATTAAAGCTTGTAATGCAGCTGTTGCTTATTTGTTGCCTTTTGTGCTGTTCCAATTTCCAGAGATAAGCAGTTGAAATTAGCCAAACTTTATTATAAGATTTGCTCTTATAATCCAAAAGCTTTTGAAAATTTGTTGATATTTGCAGGTTAGTAGAACCGGACAGTACAACGGTAATACGAAACTCAGAAACTTGCTGAACAAAACGAGGTTATAAAATCAAAGCCAAAGTCGTCTGTATCAGCATCAGCTTCCGATACCTTGATAATTAATTGAAAGTCACTATTAATCCCTTTAAATTCCTTAAAACTACTGTAAAATACCTCAGGAATCAAAATCTGTTCAGTCTAGCTTAATTTGAGTATAGACCCCTAATAACAGGTAAATTTTGAAATTCCTACCCCCGAAAATTGGGTTAAAAATTTCTCCGGTACCCGAAAGTGCTCGGGTACCCGGGTAGTGTCGCAATTATCCGACATAGGGCTTCGGGTAGTACCGGGTACCCGGGTCCAAATTTTTGGACCCGTGCCCATGCCTACGCGTCCTCATGAGCACAAAGCACAAAGCACAAAGTACAAAGGACAAAAGCACAAAGGACAAAGCACAAAGCACTCATAGAAAAGGACAAAAGCACTAAGCACAAAAGCACAAAGAGTATGAACCGGGCTTTACTGTCTACACAAGAAGAAATGTGTTAAAAGATGGAATTTAGATATTTCATTCAATGCTTTACGAATTCATTTGAAATTCTGAGTATAGTGTTAGTTTGCATATACGCTCTGGCTTTTTTAGTTGTTCATAAAGTGAGTTTACCGTTTTTAGCGTATTTCAAAAACTTGTGAGTTTTATATCTTGCTATTGCACTTTTCCAAAAACAAAAAAACGGCCCAAACGTATGCAGACATAAAACATATTTGCTAAATTTTGTCAAAGCAATGACAGGAAAATAAAAACAAACAAACAAACAAAAGAAACGTTCTGCAGCTCATTTTGTAGCAAACTGCAACATCTAAAACTTGTCAAAGAGCTTTTTTCCAAATTCAGTTTCTAACTTTTGCAGCAATCGTTTCCGTGAGACAACCCCAAAAATAAGTCAAAATTGACATTTTTCGAAAATTTTCGAACTTTACAAATATGCACAACATCTATACAATCGATAGCTTTTTCAATTTTAAAAAACTTTTTTCTTGGCACAAACGTCCGTTTTGCAGCTATTTAAAGTAATCGGTCAAAAACCATATGTTCGTGAATTTTCAATTTCTGTGTTTGTGGGGTTGTCTCACGAAAACGATTGCTTTGATTTGAGTAAGTTAGAGTTGTCAGAAGCGACAAATCAAAAGTTCCCATGCTAGTCCATTTTCAATAGGAACTGAAATTTTGAATGAATTTTGAATTTTGAATTTTGAATTTTTAAGCGATATCTCCTATTAGAACCCACCTTCCCAAAGATTATGCTGAAACTTTCTTTTAATCCATGTCTTTTATCCATCCAATCTTGGTGTAGATAAAGCAATCTTGACAAAATTTTAGGAGAAGCACGTTTAGTTGGCATACTACCTTTGCACCAAGTTTTGGTGTCAGAGAGCGCATAATTTGCTAGCTACCATTATGGCTTTGCGCATGCGCAAATAATCAAAATTTCATGTAAGTTTTATATATTAAATTTTACTCTGCCATCTGAAAGCGCATAAAAAGCGCTTTAAAATGATGTACATATCTCTTCGTCACAGATTAAGTTACAGATGATGTTACATATGGCTGATTTACATTGACCGTTTGCACAAGCAATGTAATGCAAGACCATTTTACACAAAAATTAAATTTATTGGGTTTTAAAACTTGTTATTGTGTTACTTATGTTTACGACTTTCAGTCGTACTAAAGTATTTACGACTTTCAGTCGTACTAAAGTCTTTACTACATGTGTCTTATCATATATAGGTTTTGAACAATTCACGTCGTAATAGTAGTAAAATGTGTTAATTCCCGTCTGTTAGAATTTATGTTTTGTGTTTTGAAATGTTGTATTTCTTAACAAAATTATTCAATTAGTGCTATATTACCTTCGTCACCTTTTACGCCTTTCAGCCGTAGTACGTTACGACATCTGTCGTACTTATTGGCTCTACGAAAAGTGTCGTGCTAAAGTTTTTTACAATTCACGTCGTAATAAAGTTTATTGTATATATTGTGTATTCTTTATTAATATCTTTAAAATGACTGTCTTTTGCAATGGCCTAAATAAACGAATTTGTTTAAAATTCTATCGGATCCGTCTGAAAATTAACCTTGTAAATAAATGTATTGCATATTGTTGAATGTGAATAGTTTTTGTCTTGTCTGCAGAATTTATCTGGTTCCTGCTTTCTGAGTATCAAAATTAAATTTAAGGAAAAGTAGTAAAATGTGTTAATTTCATTCTGTTAGAATTTCATTTTTCGTGTTTTGAAATGTTTTAATCATTGAAATATTAAAGAGAGAAATGTCAATTGTCGAAATATTAGAGAGAAATGCCCGATTTTTACCCTTTGTTAGCAATCTTCAAAAGTAAGTTTTTATTAATAGCGGTATATTGTAAACTAATTTTTAAGCGATATCTCCTATTAGAACCCACCTTCCAAAAGATTATGCTGAAACTTTCTTTTAATCCATGTCTTTTATCTTGTCAAAACTATATATTCGTATTCCCCTAGCGAAATAATTGTTTAATCTATTTGTGCACTCTGATTTCTTGTATTACGTACGTATACGTATACTTGTAATTCACCACATTAATAACACTTTTTGAGGCGACTGGCGGCGAAACTATCTTTCATTTATTTTGTACAAGATGTTTCCAAAGAGTCCTAAAATACTTAGTTCTACACTTCTCCACTGATGAGCCGCAAGTGTTTGAAGTTTGAACCAAGTCTGGCAGAGGTCGCATGCACTACTAATATAGGAATTTTATGTGTTTTTATGTGTATTTAAAATTTAAATTTAAATTTAAAAGGAAAATTTTTGGATTAGCACGATGGTGTATTTTATTTATTTCTTTAATTTTTGGAAGGATTTCTATTTTTTGTCCACTTTATCCCATAAACAAATTCAAAAAAGGAAAAATGATGGTACGTAACCTAACTTGTTCCTATAATTTATGTGTATTATATTTAACAAAAAACACTATGCAGCTGATTGAAAGCATTGCGAATTCCTAAAACCAGAGCAAACAAGCAAACAGCAAACAATACGCTCAGGCCGTTTTCTTTGTTTTTGAAAAAACTCAGTAGTGGGCAAGATATAGAATTTACAATATTTCAAAATATGCTAAAAAATCGAAAATGCACTTTTACGAAAAACTAAAAAAACCACCTGAGCGCATGAATTAATAAAGCTTGCATGGAAAATTTCAAACAAATTCATAAAGGAATGAAGGAGATATTTAAATTCAAAGCTTTTAAATACATTTCCTCTTGTGTAGACAGCAAGCCAGCCCCCCCACAACGTTGCAGGCAAGCGCATTTGATTCAAAACACGATAAAGAACAAATGTGCCATGTCATGTACTGTTCCTTTGAAATTTTAGCACAGTTTGTTTATCTCTGTCATGTCCGACTTCGCTGCGGTGACTGGTGCTGCTTTTGACGGTGACCGGTGACGACGTCAATAAAGTGCCTCCGACTCAAAATCAAAATTCAAAACTCAAAATTAGCCCCATATTATGATAGGATCACTCTCAGATTAACTTAATCCCGGTCCGTTTAATGGGTTTAGTTCAATCTAAAAAATTTGAATTAATCCCAAATTTGGGTTGTGTCAGTATCCAACTCAAAGCCCTATTGATAGATTATATTCCTTTACTGTGGGATCTTTGAATTGTTCTGCTTTCATTTTCCAAAAGCAAAGACGAAAACTAGGTATATAAATGACACACGCAGAAATACAACTTGGTAAAGTGATTCATTAAAAATGAATTGATCAAATCCTGAAATGATCTTTGTCAAAAATGATAATATGTAGTGTACAGGTTAGCTAAGCTGCAGCTTGTTGAGGCGATCTTTTCAAATGTTTTGTTTTGAGTAGGGGACGACACGTGGGGGGCATAGGTGTGTTAGGGGGGGGACCCCCCCCCACCAAAATGACAAATTTTGGCGCCCCCCCAGATTTTCAAATTTTTGCTCCCCCCAGATTTTTGGCCAAAAAGCATAGGTGTACCACCTGTTTGGGTTGGGGGGGGGGGGGTAGACCGTAGAAGGTCCAAATTTGGCTCGGGGGACCCCACCAAAATCCGAAATTTGGGGGGGGGGACCCCCCTAAACTGTGCCCAAGTTTTTTTAGCTTAAAATGCTCCTTTTTCGATGTACATTTCAAATAGATGTACATACAAATTTCGATGTATAGTACATGTACAAATAGCCATCTTTAGCTGCTTATAGGTGATTTACATCCATTTTTCCGAATTTTTTTCAAAAACTTTCAGAAATTGCAAAAATTTTTTTCAAAAATTTTGCATTTTTTACTTTGTTTGGACCCAGTTTTAAAGGGGGAGGGGGGTTTGAGCTCGGCTTGGGGGGGGGAGTAGTTGAGGCCGGGTAGGGGGGTGGGGGGTCTGGCCTCTCCGTGGGGGGTGGTCTCACAAGGGGTAAACTTTAGCCTAGTTCACCTATGCCAAAAAGTGGTCAAAAATGGCATACAATCGAAAATTTAGGGGGGGGTCTCCCCCCCCTCCGTCGGAACCCCCCCCCCCCCCATTTTTTGCCCCCCCACACCCCACCAATGGGGGGGGGGCATAAATAGGGGTACTAGGCCAGGGGCGGATCCAGGGGGGGGCGGGGGGCCGGCCGCCCTCCCCCCGTCGCGATTCGAAGGTAGGAAAAATTAAGGAGAGAAAGAGTAAAAAGGGCAAAAAACCAAAAAATTTCGCGCGAATTGTCTACTTTTTAACCGCATATTTATTGCATCTGTGAAGAAAAAGCTTGAAATGCATCCGATTTTTCGGAGAAAATTACGATTTTTGCCTAAAAATGTCAAGAATTTTAAAAAATTTGTTCAGTTCTTCAGTATATATAAAAAGAATTAAAGATCCGAAGACCGATTTTATTGCAAAAACAAAAAATTTCTTCAACTTCTGGGGGGCTCCGCTCCGCCCCCCAGACCCCCCGCTGGAAAAATTTTACCGCCCCCCCCCGTCACGAAATCCTGGATCCGCCAGTGTACTAGGCTACAGTTTACCCCATAGGTGTGGCTGTCGAAAAAAGTGGGGGTGGGGGTTTGAAAAAAAGTAGGGTGGGGGTTTGGCAAAAAAGGGGGAGGGGGGGTCGAGAAAAAGTCGATGTGGGGGGAGGAGTAAGAAAAATTTTCGAGGGGGGGGGTCGGCGAAAAATCGGTTTTTCGTAAAAACTGAAAATTTTTCTCAATTTTCAGCTGTTTTTAGCGATTTTTAATGTAATAAGGCGAATTTTAGCAATTTTTCGCTAATTTTTGGAAAATTTTCGAATTTTTGGCTAAAAATTTGCAAAAAGTTAGGTAGGGGTTTGAAAATTTTTTAGGGGGGGGTCGGCCGAAGGCCGATTTGGGGGGAGGGGTAGAAAAAATTTTTTAGGGGGGAGGGTCTGCGACCCCTCCATTTGGGGGAGGGGTCCCCCCCCCCCCCCCCCTCCTAACACACCTATGGTTTACCCCCTGTGAGACCACCCCACGGAGAGGCCAGACCGCCCTACGCCTCCCCTCCTACCCGACCTCAACTACTACCCCCAAGCCGAGCTCTAACCCCCCTCCCCCCGAAAAATGGGGCCAAACCAAGTAAAAAATGCAAAATTTTTGAAAAAATTCCTAAAAATGGCTATAAATCAGCTATAAGCAGCTAAAGATGGTTATTTATAGCAATTAAAAGGTAATATACGCAATTATAAACCACAGTCTGAGCTAATTTAGGCATATTTTAGCACAAATTTGTCAATTTTCAAGTCCTATTTTTGCATACGAAAAAACTTGACAGAAGCTTTTGAGTACGTTTAATGTACTCTACATCGAAAAAGGAGCATTTTTAGCTTTAGCTAAAAAACTTGGGTATATACAGTTTAGGCAGGGGGTCCTCCCCTCCAAATTTCGGATTTTGGTGGGGTCCCCCGAGCCGAATTTGGACCTTCTACCCCCCCCCCAACCCAAACAGGTGGTACACCTATGGGGGGACCCCTCCCCCCAAATGGACATGTCCCGACCCCACCCTCGAAATTTTGGACGCAGACCCCTACCCCAAATGGCCAAATCCCAGACCCACCCACCCAAATTTGCCGGACCCCACCCTCCAAATTTTCAAAATTTTGGCTCAAAATTAGAAAAAATTCGAAATTATTTACAAAAATTCCATTTTTTCCGAAAAATTACGTACCAATACTGATAATACGTATTTGATTGTAAATAACGCTTTTTTAGCAAAATCGCAAATTTTTTCTTAAAAGCTTGCAGAAAATTTTTTTACCCCCTCCCCCAAGGCCCAAACTCGATTTTTCCGGACCACACCCCACTCCAAACCGGATGACCTCCCCACCATAGGTGTACCTTGAGAAAACGGTGGGGGAGGGGGTAGCCGAAATTAGGGTGGGTGGGGTCAGCCGTTTTGAGGTGGTGTGGGGTCCGAAAAAATCGGATTTGGGGGGGGGGTAAAAAATTTTTCTGTCAAAAATTTGCTAAAAAACGTTATTTTCAACTAAAAATTACCAGTATTTCTTCATTTTTGGTCATTTATTCGAAATAACTTGGATTTTTTGCAAAAAATTTCGAACTTTTCCAAAAACTTTCGAATTTTTACTAATTTTGAAGCAAAATCTTCAAAAATTTTGAGGGTGGGGTCTGGCAAATTTTAGTGGGTGGGGTCGGGGATTTGGCCATTTGGGGGTGGGGTCTGCCTCCAAAATCTTGAGGGTGGGGTCGGGACTTTTTCATTTGGGGGGAGGGGTTCCCCCCACCCCCCCCCCCCCCAGGTACACCTATGCCCCCCACCCAGCCCAATTTCAGCTACCCCCACCCCCAACAATTTCTCAAGGTACACCTATGGGAGAGCATGTAGCATTGTACCACCGAAAATTTTGGTTCTGGGGGCCCGGAGAGGGGGCATAGCAAAAAAATGGCTGGACAAAAAACTGGCGGGGATTCCGATGGAGGGACGGAGGGGGGGAAGCAAAATCGGAAAATCTGGGGAGGGGGGGAGGTCGCGGAAATTTGTCATTTTGGTGGGGGAGGGGAGGGGCTATAGGTGTAACGGAGATTTGGGGTGGGGGGCTCCCCCCATAGGTGTAATTGGCGGGGGGTAACCCCCTCAGCCAGTCTGGATGTCGGTCTAAGGCGCTGGTCTTACGGTCGGAGGTTCGATCCCCGGAGGCCACGAAGCTTTCTCGACTCTAGCCAACCCAGCTATCCATCCTTAACTGGTCGGTAAATGGGTACCACTACGGTGGGAAGGTAACAGGAGTCTGTGTAGAAGGGCCGGCCCCCCTTCCACGGATGCAGTCATTATTTGAGGTGACACTCCTGGCTCTACGGCTGAGAATCCGGGGATGAGCACCGGCACCCCATGTCCTGTGGCAGGACGGAGATTTTCCTGGGGTAAACCTTTACTTTTTTACCCCCCACAATTTTTGGGGGGGGGCCCCCCGCCCCCCCCCCCCCTCCCAACTGGGGGGGGCCCGCCCCCCCCCCTCCCAACTGGGGGGGGGGTAGTCGCGCCGACGGCGCGAAAATTGGCCAAAATTTTGGCAATTTTAGGGCAAATTTTGCAAAATTTTTCAAAAAAGTCCAAAGTATTCTGAACTCAGAAACATGTTGGCAACCAAGTTTTCGAGTTTAAAAACACTGTCTAATGCCAAAATTATGCTTTCATGTTTTTCGGCATTAGCAATGGCTGAAAATGCGGTTTTTGGCATAAAAATTGAAAATTTTTTTGGGGAGGTTTAGGGGGGGGTCGTTGGAGTGGGTTTGGGGGGGTCTAAAAAGGGGCCCCCCCAAAATTTCGGGGGAGGGGGCCCCCACCCCCAAATCCCCGTTACACCTATGGCTCCCCCCAACTTTTTTTGGTGGGGGGCCCTCTGGAGACCCCCCACCCAACCCCCCCGAACCCTCCCCCAAAAGAATTTGAATTTTTTATGCCAAAAATCGCATTTTCAGCCGTTTCCAATGCCAATGAACATTCAACTATGATGTAATTTTGACATTAGACATTGTTTTTAATCTCGAAAACTTGATTGTCAACATGTTTCCAAGTCCAATATAAGGTCAATAATGAGCCAGAAAGCCCATAATACAGTTAAAAACGTGTATTTCTCGCAATAATAAACACTTTAAGCATAGGTGTACACCTGTTTGGGTTGGGGGGAGTAGAAGAAGGTCCAAATTTGGCTCGGGGATCCCATCAAGATCCGAAATGGGGGGGAGCTGGGCTTATTCTACTGGGGGGGGGGCGGGGGCCCCTCCCATAAACTCCCTTCCCCCCCCCCAAAATCGTCCGCCCCCCCAAAAATCGTTCCCCCCAAAATCGCCCCCCCCCCAAAAAAGTGGGTGCCCCTTTTGGTACCAACTTTTGCCCTGAAAAAATCGTTCAGAAGGCCAAATTTTCAAAAATTTTCCGGCTTCGCCGGAGATTTTTAGTCGATTTTTGCCTATTTAAGCACTAAAACCGCTTATTTTTGGCGATTGCTATAAAAATAGCGCAATTTTTAGCATGTTTTTAGAAAAATTTTCGCCCCCCCCCCAAAATGACTCGCCCCCCGAGGGCCCCTTCCAAAGAGCCTTCCCCCCAAGAAAAAATCCCTAGAATAAGCCCAGGGGAGGACCCCCTAAACTGTACCCAAGTTTTTTAGCTAAAAATGCTCCTTTTTCTATGTACAGTACATTAATCGTACTCAAAGCCTTCCGTCAATAGTTTCCTATGCGAAAATAGGGCTTGAAAATTGACAAATTTGTGCTAAAATATGCCTAAATTAGCCCAAATTGTGGTTTATAATTGCGTATATTACCTTTTAATTGCTATAAATAACCATCTTTAGCTGTTTATAGCTTATTTGTGGCCATTTTCTCGAATTTTTTCAAATATTTTCAGAAATTGCAAAAAAGTTTCACCAAAATTTTGCATTTTTTAGGGGGGGTTTGAGCTCGGCTTGGGGGGAGTAGTAGAGATCGGTAAGGGGGGGGCAGGGTTTTTTTTCAAAACGGCCAGTGGGCATTTTAGTGGGCAAACTTAGGATTGAGCGGGCAAATTTAGAGATCGGTGGGCAAAATTTCAAAATTTTGCTAAGCGATTTTTAACCTTAATTTTAACTTTGCTTTAATTAATAACGTGTTTTATTCCATACCATCGAATTTCCTGTCGTTTTCTTTAGTTGTGCCTTAAGCAATCTTAGTTTTTATACAATGCAGGGTTCTTATATATACATATTAAAACATATTAAAACAACAGCAGGGGGTCTGGGGGGCGCAGCCCCCCAGAAGCTGAACGAATTTTTCAAATTTTGATATTTTTGCACATGTTTTGAGTCATAGTTTCGATTTTCTGCACTTGCATTTTTCTATAAATACATCTTTTTACAAATACAAATTTTGCAACATTTCTAGGAGACATATTATTCAGAAATAGACAATAAGTGAAGTGAAGTAAAGCTAATCAAGTTACAATTAAACAGTGACACAGGAACCCCAGCGGGGGGTCTGGGGGGCGGCAGCCCCCCAGAAAAAAATTGAAGATTTTTTTGAAAATTAGCAATAAAACCGTAATAGAAATGTTCACTTCTTTTACCTCAGTGGTCCAATTTTTCAGTGGGCAAACTGCTGTGCAAACTTAAATTTGAGTGGGCAAACTTTTGGCCGAGTGGGCAAATGTCCCCAATTTTGCCCAAAAAAAACCGTGGGGGGGTTGGCCTTTCCGTGGGGGAGGGGTCTCTCAGGGGGCAAACTGTAGCCTGGTACACCTATATATGACTTTAAACCAACAATTAGGACATTTTTGAAACATTTTGCAAAATTTACCCTAAAAATACCCAATTTTTGGCCTTTTTTTGCGCCGTCGGCGCGACTGCCCCCCCCCCCCCCCCCGGTTGGGGGGGACGACACGTCCCTCTCCAAAAATTTCTGGGGGGGGGGGTTGAAAAAATGGCTTGGGGGCTACCCCCCCCCGCCTTACACCTATAGGGGCGGGGGGAGGGGGTAAAAAAGGTAAAGTGACCCCTGGAGAGAGTTCCAACCTACAGAAGGTTATAGGGTACCGGTGCTTATCTCCGGATTCACAGCCCGCAGCCAGGAGCGACAACTCTAATGTTGACTACATCTGTGGAAGCGGGGCCAGTCCTTCATCAGGCATTACGCCAAAACACAGACTCCTGTTACCTTCCCACGGCAGTGGTACCCATTTACCGACCAGTTACGGATAGACAGCTGGGTTGGCTGGAGCCCACGACGAACCGATATGTGCTTAGTCGCTTGCTCAAGGGGATTTGCGAAAGCCTTGTGGCAGTTGGGGTTCGAACCTAGGACCGTAAGATCTTTAGTCGAACACCTTACCAGACGACCATCGCGACACAGTCCTCCCCGTAAGCACATCTATGAGGCATACGCATAGGTGTAATTGGGGTGAGGTTGGGGATTCATTGGTCTAGGTGTAACGGGATTTGGGGGTGGGGGATGGGGGCTCCTCCGGAGTTGTGGGAGCCGGCACCCTTTTTAGACCTCCCCGCCAAATCCAACCCAAACCCCCACCATAGGTTAGGTGTGGATGGGCAAAAAAATCTGGGGGGGGGGGGGGGCTACGACGGAGAGTGGGGGTATCGGCCAAAAACCCCTAAGTTTTAGATTTTTTGGCCACTTTTGGCCAAAAATCTGGGGGGATTAGCAAAATTTGAAAATCAGTGGGTTGGGTCGCTAAAATTTCTCATTTTTGTGGGGGGGGAGGGGTCCTACGCTGGGCTGGGGAGTATATACCCCCCCATAATTCGGGCCTCAGAAATTTTGAATTATGGCCAGAAATGCAAAATTTTCTAGAATTTGGCGACATTTTTGCTCCGTTTTTACTCCTTAGTCTGTACGTATCGTATATATTATATATATCATAGGGGTCGCGGCAGCGACCCCTATAATATGTGTGAAAAGTGGCTGGAGACAGTGTAAAATAAGCTGCGCAGATCCTGCGCAAATTGTAGAGCACATCGAGTTTAGTATGTCTGTGAAGTTTCAGCCCCGTATCACTTACCGTTAAAAAGTTGCGCCCCGGACCGGTTATGGCGGCGATGTTTTTTTCCGGTTTCTCCTATTTGATGGTTGTATTGTACATAATGTTCGCCGCTTTCTGCAGCGGTGGGCCAACCTAAAGGGCTATAGGGTCTAGTAGTACCCTCTAAAGAATTTAAGAATCACAACTTTTTTGCGCCGCAGCTGCGCCACAGCGCCGCAGTGGCGCCGCAAAGTCGGCTCATAGCGAAAAGTGACCATTTTTGTGGTCGTCGCTCAGGTCGAACGTTACGGGCTGGAGCTGATTTCTTTTTATATTCAGAAATTACATATATTGAACTAACTAACGGTCCAGGTTGCGTTTCTCTATCACTTCCCTAGCGACCGCAGTGGCCCGTCAAAGATGGCGAAAAATCAAAAAATGAAAAATCGAAATTTCTCGCTGTCTATTCAACTTTAGAAAGCTCAAGTCTTCCATACAATGGCTTTCTCGCGCAGGGAAGGGCCCGTCTCCACGGGGGGGGGCCCCAAAGGCCCGGGGCCGCCCCCCCCCCCCCCCCTAAAGTGCCCGGAAAAATAGGGTTTTAGGGCGGGGAGAAAGAGAAAGAAAAGGAGGGAGGGGGAGGGGGGGGGGGCAGATATTTTGTAGAATGCGATTCCCCCCAGTCAGTTTTACCGTCAGACCTACCCATCTTGCTGGGCTGGTTCCACTTTGCCGTCGGGGGGTCAAGTCGGAAACCGCTTGCTGGAGATCCATAGTAGGCTCTACCTGGCCTCTCAAAACTTTGTCTATAGGTGTTTTCTGGTGCGCCCAGCTCATTCCCGGTATCCTTTTTGCCGTCCGACGTACCTATTTTGCTGGGCTGGTTCCACTTTGCCGTTGGGAGGGTCAAATCGAAAACCGCTTCCTGGAGGTCCATAGTAGGCTTTACCTGGCCTCTCAAAACTTTGTCTAAAGGGGTTTCCAGGTGTGCCCAGCTCATTCCCGGTATCCGTTTTGCCGTCCGACGTGCAGATATTGCTGGGCTGGTTCTACTTTGCCGTTTGAAGGGTCAGTCGGGTAGGAGGGTCAAATGGTCGAAAATAAAGTTTTTCAAAAGTGGTCAAATTTGGTATCAAATGAAAGCCCTAAGTGAGATGAGCAACTTTTGTCATAGAACTGCGTACCCAAGGTGGCTGTTGAGTGTTGTGGTGGGGTGGGGTGGGGACTTAGGCGATTTTGGGTCAAAAATTAAAATTTTCAAAAGTGGTCAAATTTGGTATCGACTGAAAGCCCTAAGTGTGCTGAGCAACTTTTGTCATAGAGCTGCTACCAAAGTGGCTGTAGAGTGCTGTGGTGGGGTGGGGTGAGGACTTAAGCGATTTTCGGTTAGAGAAAATTGTTCAAAAGTGGTCAAATTTGTTACCAAATGAAAGCACTAAGCGAGCTGAGCATCTTTGCCATAGAACTGCGTACCCAAAGTGGCTGTGAGAGTGCTGTGGTGGGGTGTGGGTGGGGACTGGGTAATTTTTGGTCAATAAATTCTTCAAAAGTGGTCAAATTTGGTACCAAATGAAGCCCTAAGCGAGCTGCGCAACTTTTTTGTCATAGAACTGCGTACCCAAAGTGGCTGTAGAGTGCTGTGGTGGGGTGGGGTGGGGACTTAGGTAATTTTGGGTCAAAAATGAAATTTTCCAAAAGTGGTCAAATTTGGTATCAAATGAAAGCCCTAAGTGAGCTGAGCAACTTTTGCTGTGTCGAATTTATGTCTTTCTCAACCGGAATTTATATAAGGGATAGACATAGGCCCAACCCATATTTCCCCTTTTTGTGCGGAGCATTTTGGTCTTATGCTGGGGGCGATAGGCCCAGGGAAAAGCGCTGGCGGCCCTCTGTAGACCGTGTTGGCCTGGTGCCATCTAATTAGAGGTTCAGGAGGGATAAAAATGTTACCATCGGGGTGGGGTGGGGACTTAGGCAATTTTCGGTCAAAAATGAAATTTTTCAGAAGCCGTCAAATTTGGTATCAAATGAAAGCCCTAAGTGAGCTGAGCAACTTTTGCTGTGTCGGATTTATGCCTTTCTCAACCGGAATTTATATAAAGGTTAGACATAGGCCCAACACACATATTATTATCCCTTTTGTGCGGAGCATTTTTGTTACTTGTATATATATATATATATATTACTGCGAGGCCGGACGCAATTCTTCAACATAATAATTTTAAGGATCATAACAAACCTGCTGGCCAAAAATGAGCCAAATCCCAGACCCAGTTTTGAGATATGGCCTTTCAAAGTTCGAAAAATTGCCGATTTTGGGCCAAAATAGCTATTAAGTCAAGTTTGGGCCGCCATAGTCGACCAATGAAAAGTGATAGTGAGTTGATATTTTCAGCACATAAACTAGGTAACATAGACAGCGTTTTAGATCAATTTCAGCCAAATCTGAGAATTTTTACTTTTTTCGATTTTTCAGCACCCAAAATGCGACCGAAAAATAGCAAAAAATAAAATTTCTCAGATTTGGCTGAAATTGATAGAGACACTGTCTATGGTACCTAGTTTATGTGCTGAAAATATTAGCTCACTATCATCTCCCATTAGTCGACTATGGCGGCCCAAACTTGACTTAATCGCTGTTTTAGCCCTAAATTGGCAATTTTTCGAACTTTGAAGGGCCATATCTCAAAACTGGTATGGGATTTGGCTCATTTTTGGGCAGCAGGTGTATTATGATCCTAAATATTATATATTAAAAATTGCGTACCGTCAGGCACACTCATCTTGCTGGGCTGGTTCCACTTTGCCGTCGGGAGGGACAAGGCGGAAACCGCTTATTGGACGTCCATAGTAGGCTCTATCTGGCCTCTCAAAACTTTGTCTACGTATAGAGGTTTTCTAGTGTGCACAGCTCATTCCCGGTATTCGTTTCGCCGTCCGACGAGCCTGTATTGCTGGGTTGGTTCAACTTTGCCGTTTGAAGCTGTGGTTTTTCTAGGCAAAAATAAGTGGGGGACGCCCCCCCCCCAACTAGTGGGGGGAGAAATAAAATGGGCTAAAAATGCCAAAAATACCGTATAAAAAGCCTGTTTTCTACATAATATACTGCTATAACTAAGCTTAAAAGTGCTCAAAATTAAGATTGGCACCAAAATAGACGATTTTTGACCAAAACTCCTAAAAATTTGGCATTTTCCTGGCACCTTGGGGTGAGTGGGGGGCAAGCCCAAAAAAGTGGGGAGGAGAACGAGCGGGGAGGGGAAGGGGTCCAGTGGGAAGGGGGAACCCAAAAAGTGGGGGGCGCCCCTCACCCCCCCCCCCAGTAAAAACCCAGTGAAGGGTCAGTCGGGTGGGCGTCAAGTGGTTGGAAACTAAGTGAGCTGAGCAACTTTTGCCATAGAACTGCATACCCAAAGTGGCTGTAGAGTGCTGTGGTGGGGTGGGTGGGGCCTTGGCGATTTTGGGCCAACAATAAAATTTTTCAAAAGTGGTCAAATTTGGTATCAAATGGAAGCCCGAAGTGAACTGAAGAACTTTCGCCATGGAACCATCCACCAAAGGTTGCTGTGTCGGATTTATGCCTTCACTTTTTCAAGCGGAATTTAAAGGATAAACATAGGCCCAACACACATATTATCCCCTTTTGTGCGGAGCATTTTTGTTACTTGTATCATAGGGGTCGCGGCAGCGACCCCTATAATATGTGTGAAAAGTGGCTGGAGACAGTGTAAAATAAGCTGCGCAGAAGCTGCGCAAAATCCTGCGCAGATCCTGCGCAGATTTCATGCGCAAATTGTAGAGCACATCGAGTTTAGTATGTCTGTGAAGTTTTAGCCCCGTATCACTTACCGTTAAAAAGTTGCGCCCCGGACCGGTTATGGCGGCGATGTTTTTTTTCCGGTTTCTCCTATTTGATGGTTGTATTGTACATAATGTTCGCCGCTTTCACGTGATCTGCAGCGGTGGGCCAACCTAAACGGCTATGGGGTCTAGTAGTACCCTCTAAAGAATTTAAGAATCACAACTTTTTTTGCGCCGCAGCTGCGCCACAGTGCCGCAGTGGCGCCGCAAAGTCGGCTCATAGCGAAAAGTGACCATTTTTGTGGTCGTCGCTCAGGTCGAACGTTACGAGCTGGAGCTGATTTCTTTTTATATTCAGAAATTACATATATTGAACTAACTAACGGTCCAGGTTGCGTTTCTCTATCACTTCCCCTAGCGACCACAGTGGCCCGTCAAA
>JASAND010014376.1:0-43540 GCA_030248195.1 Trissonchulus latispiculum
CTTTTCAAAGAATAATGGAAAGAATATTCACTGAGTTGCCTGTTTATATTGACGATTTACTAATTCCATCTAACGACGAAACTCATCATTTGAAAATGCTAGAAACGGTTTTTCAAAAACTATCTGATCATGGTTTACGGCTAAAGATGAAAAAATGCGTGTTTTTTCGCAAAAAGGTTGAATATCTAGGTCATTTCATCTCCGAAAAGGGCATTGAAACAGATCCACGTAAAGTAACTGCGGTTAAGAACTTTCCAGTACCTATTACTGTTAAGCAATTGCGTGGCTTCTTAGGTATGGCTGGATATTATCGGAGATTTATTAGTAACTTTAGTTCTATTGCGGCACCTATGAATAACTTGCTTAAAAAGGATGAAGGTTTTCACTGGGATGAAAAATGCCAACAGGCTTTTGAAAATCTAAAGCAAGCGTTAATAAACGCACCTGTTCTTGCGTACCCAAATTGGGAAAAACCTTTTATTCTAACAACAGATGCTAGTGTTGTGGGTCTTGGTGCTGTTCTAGAACAAGATCAACCTGGAGAGACAAAGCCTAAACCAATCGCTTATGCTAGTAGATCCTTAGTTGGTGCAGAAAAGCGCTATAAAATAGTTGAGTTGGAAGGTCTTGCTGTAGTTTGGGCATGCAAGCATTTTCAGCATTATCTACGTCATCGACAATTTACTTTATATACTGACAATGAAGCCCTTAAATATATTTTTGCAAACGCCAAAAATCAAGGCTATACTCGAATTGCGAAATGGGCTATTGCACTTTCTGAATTTAATTATCAGACTTTACATCGAAAAGGCGTAGATAACCCTGTAGCTGACTGTTTGTCTCGTAATCCACAACAGACTGTCGTTGAACATGACAACAGCGAAGTTGAGGATGCAAATCAAACTAGTAAATCTGTGAATAAGTTTCAGTAGGTATCTGATGAGTTTGATGTAACCGGTGATATGTATCCTCCTGTCTTTGTCATAGAGCAATATACTGATGACCAATGGTCACTAGCTCTTAAAACTGATCCTGACTTTAGTGCTTTTATCGAATACTTGCGAAAAGGGACTTTACCTAAAGATGATTTAACTTGGACTCTAATACGTGATCAATCTAATTTCGAACTTAAAGAAAATGGAATGTTATATCGATTTAGTACTGACATTAACGGTCGAAAGAAAAAGTGTTCTGCTCGTTTAACATGCGTACCTAGAAAGTTTCGCAACTATATTTTAGAACGGTTTCATTCTGATATTGATACTGGTGGTCATTTGGGTGTACCTCAAACTCATTATAAAGTAGCTGTGAAATATTATTGGCCCACATTACTTACTGATGTTAAGTTGTTTATACGTAATTGTATTGTATGTGCACGATTTTCTATTGGGCCGAGGCACCCTCAAGCGCCTATGAAAATTTATCCGCCAGTGACTAAACCGTTTGAACGCATTTACGCTGACGTTATGCATTTCCCGACTAGTAAAAAGCAGAATGTTTGTGTTTTGGTTGTAATTGATCAACTTACCCGATGGGCAGAAGCTTGGCCCTTACGAAATGAAAAAGCCGAAACTCTTATACGTGTTCTTTTGAATGAATTTATTTTACGGTACGGGGTACCAACTGAGGTGATCACTGACCAAGGTCCTAATTTTCAGGCAGAAGTTACTAATACTCTTTTTAAATTAATGGGTACTAAAAAGTTACGTACCACTGCCTATCATCCTCAGTCAAACGGCTTAGTTGAACGGGTAAATGGAACTATACGGGAAATAGTTAAGAAGTACGTAGATGTAAATCAGCGTGATTGGGATACTAAATTAGCTTTTGCAATGCATGCATATAGAACGTCGTTTCATTCTACTATTCAGGATACACCGTATTTTATGTTGTTTGGAAGGGATGCTCAAGTTCCAGAAGATTTGTTGTTTGATAAGCTTGAAAAGCCAGTAGAATCTTTAGTCAATTATAAGACTTCTTTAATACGGACTTTAACTGAAAACTGGCATATTACTGCTCAAATTATTTCTGATAAAGCGGAACTTGTTAAGCAACGTTATGATAAGCGCGTACGTATGAAGAATTTTACTGTGGGACAACTTGTTATGCGTAACATTACTCAAGTGCCTGTAGCTCAAGGAACTACACCAAAATTGGCACCAAAGTATGATGGTCCCTATAGAATTGTAGAAATTTTGTCTGATCAAAATGTGCGTTTACGTAATTTGAAAACGGGTGACATTAGTAAGGTAATTCATGTCAATAGATTGAAATTGTTACCTGACATAAACCCAGAAACCCTGGAGGAGTTGGAAATAGATATTGATGATCCAACCGCTCACAGTGGTGTTACTGATGTAGATACGTTGCATGATAATAATGTCGTAGATACGTATGACGACGATGTACTTGTAAAGCATTGTGTGTTAGCTGATGAAGATAAAAATCAAGTACAAGTAGATGAAACAGAAGACGTACAAGTAACTATTAAACAACCGGAAATACAGCAATCAGTGCAATTGCTAATACAAGAAACGGAGACGGCAGAGACTACAAGTCCACATAGTCTCGAATGTGCAGTAACTGCTGCAAATTTTCAAAATTTACCGTTTCCTAATATCCGGTTCCCTCACATGCCCCTACCCGCATTCATTTTTCACTGATGGATATGCTACGTATAAAAATGTGTCGAAAGACAGCGACTATATGTGCACTTTGTAATTTAGGAAAATTAATTCTATATTGTGATCTCCTTAAAATTTCCTTGATGATGGCCAAAAGGCACCATAGTAGATGGAGTGAATCCGAAAGTGAAGAGGATAAACCATCTGCTCCTAGACCTAAGACCTATAAAGTTGCTCCGAATCCTGAACAAAGGAAAGCAGAATCCAACAAAAGGAAGAATCAGAAACGGAGTGTTTCTAGAAATGTCGTGGATCGACGTAATTCTCCAGACTACTACGATGCTCCTTCCTATGAGAATCGTCTCAGTTTTGTCAGTTTTGGAAATCGGATGACACCTGAGGAAGTTAAAAGGAATTGGGAAAAGGTGTATAAATTGGAGAATAAATTCGAGCGACGAGTGGAAATTCATCCAGTTAGGGAGAATCTCAGTAATTACGAGATTGATAAGATCGCGGAGCGCTGGAACGTTCATGCACCTGGATTTTCTTGGCAATTTTCCAAAGGAAATATGTACGAGATATCCAAGGTCGTGACTTCAGCTCCTGGTATCTTGCCTGATTTTCTAGTGGAACGTCAACGTGAAGTCAATAGAGTCTGTTTGGATCAAGGAATTCAGTCCATCATGACGCATCAGGAATTGCTGGAAGCATTGCCAATCATGAAAGAAATGTTGCAAGGACGATATATTGTGTTGGATCTGGAAGGAATTCGAAGCGCTGCTTTTGGACAGGAACAAGCTGAAACCATTGGTGCAATCCAGTTGGCAGGTCCAATCACATTTGATAATCCAAAGCCAAAGTATAAAATGGTTATCTGGCTTAGTACTATCTTAGCTACAACTATGGACTACCAGATTGTGATGCATTTGTTACGAAAATTCTTCGATCCTCAGAATGGAGCAATCTTTATGTCAGTGGGTGCAGATTCAGATGCACTGAGGTTAACTCGTTGTTTGGACTTACCCGGTTTTGAGGACAGCTGCGTTGAAATGACGGAGTTGTGGCGAAACTTGGGTACAGTTCTTAATTCGGATATGTGTCCATCTGACTTTAAGCCAATAGAATGGGTTGAACATCCAAGACAGAATGAGGCTACTGCAATTCAACAGAATCTGAGTTTGAAAAATATGGCTAATGCTTGGCATGTATCAGATCCAAAGCAAGCAGTTAAAGACGCGCCATCAGTTTGGGGTATTACTCCATTACCATGGAAATGGCATGCGGAATATGCTTGTGCGGACTTGATAGCTCAGACGGAATTAGCGCAAAAGTTATTTAAAGCTTGTCCAGATGAAGATCTTTTGGAAATCGTAGTGACTGCTTCTACTGTGTGCTTCACATATACTACGTCAACTAGAATTGTGAGGACGATTAGAGAGACTGTCTATAAGACCACAGGTCCGGTGACGAAATTGCATCATTTGCACACTTTTAATAAGTCACTTTATCCAGATGAGGTTAAGGAAGTTCGAAGGGCAGTAGAACAGCGGCGACAGCGTTATTTGCGACATCGACAACAGGAAAAGGAAGCTACCTTGCCTAATAACAGTCCTCGTTTGTCTGAATGGGGTGTTTTCTTTCGAGATCCTGATTTACCCATTGCCAGACGTCCAGAGGTTTTGTTCCTAATGTCAGAGTATGTTAATCGACAGCTAGATCTAGATTTGCCTTTAGAACCTTTGCAGTGTATGTTCCCAGATAGACTTTGTTGGGATATTCAATTCTTTGCAATACCACAAGAGGGAGCACATACCAAGGATGGTATTAAAAGCAAGGAATGGGATAACTATGAGGCAAATGTGGCGGAACAAATTAGAGCGTTGGAAGAGGAACATGGTTCGCCATTGGAATCTATGTTGGATACTGTAGAGGAAGAGGAAGAAGTGCAAGCTGTGCCAGAGGTCCTACAGCAACAGCCAGGACCATCAGGAGCTCAATTACCTCAACCTCCAGTTCCACCTGTTTTGAAGCCTGTAGTGAGGAAACGAGAGCCATTGTTGCCTATACCAGATATGCAATCGAGAGAACAGATTGAACTCTGGGAAGATGAAAGGTCCATCGATTTGCAGGCAGTTGAAACAGATGATGAAGTTACAGTGGAACATTGGGAAAAAGCGTTTGGTACTAACTATTTTGATCCATCTACCTTTGAAGAGCCTGATACTGTGGAAGGAACTGAGTGTCGTTCTACAGAACGTCATGCAGATCCCCAAAAATCAGATCAGTCTTCTTCATGGAGTTTGAATGTCAGAGGTCTATTGGACATTGTTCATAAAGCTAAAAAGGAAGGTTATCCAGAGGATATTCCTAAAAGCATTCCACATCATGAGCAAGGTTTGGAAGTATTTTTGAATTGTCGTGGAGCAAAGCATAAGGTGCGACTTTTAAATGCTATCAATACGAACGAGTATGTCGCTATGGCTGAACAACCGAAGGGAATTCCAGTTTTGGAACCAGTTAAGTCTATCACTATTTCTGCAAAAACTTCCACCGGAGAGGTTGTTCTTTCGCAAGATCAGTATTACGCATATTTGTTGAAACCACCTGTGTCTCAGATTCAAAAAGGACAAGGTCGAGCATTTTTGTTGAAATTCTTGTGGAATCAACAGGCAGGAAAATCGAATGTCTACGAAGTTGAGTCGGAACTTACGGGTCATCTTAGGTTGACTGATAGATTCTTATGGATTATTGGTCCAGATGGAAGGTTAGGTATCTATCCATTTTCAGTCTTGATTACGAAATCTCGTTTGTCTCGTGGATCGTTAATTAAGACGGTACCTAGTGCAGTTTTTGAGCCGAGTTCCCAAGATTACATCGATGCTAGTGCTTATGTCTACAAGGAGGAACTTAGAATATCTAGGCTAGATGAACAACAGGAAGGTTCCTTACGGGTTGAACAGAATGATGTCTATGAAGAGCCAGAACGGGTTCAAGCAGAAATTCCATTGATTGTTCTCGTAGTACCTCAGGAAGAGACGGAATACGTGCGTACAGAAAGGGAAAAGATCATTCAGCAGGTTTTAGATCCAGAACCTAGAATTCCACCTGCTCCAGAACCTGAAGAAGTTGATGTTGGAGATTTTACTTGGTTGCAGCGTGATGAATTGGAAGCTCATGCACTCATTAAGGCAATTCCAAATTTTCAACAGTGGTTAAGTGAAAGACCGTTATATACGCGGAACGAACAGGAAGACGTGACGGCACCTTTGAGTAAAGACGTTTATATTCAATGGCTGAATGAAAAACTTTCTCAGCATACTTTTCGTGAAGTTCTTATTATTTGTAAAGCCATTAGGTTGAATATGGATAGGAAATTTTTGGTTGACTTTGAGAATGTTTTTGCGCCTTTTGACATCTATGATAACATTGCGACACAACTGGTGCAAAATCGACTCCAGTGTGCCAAGTCACCAATTGTTTTGTACCATCTACTAGATAATATTGTCATGTCTCACTTTCCTGTCAGTTGTGCTGAAAATGTAACGGTGTTTCATCCATTTTTGCAAGCTTTTCGCGATGAATTTCACGAGTTGTTTCATTTGGAATGCCGTAGTCTAATTGAATTACCATCTAATCAACTTGCAGTGTTTAAGAAGAAGATCTTGAGAGCTAATCCATTGTGGGAACCTTGTGATTTGGAAATTGATATGTCGGAACCTAAGCATTCTCATACCGGAGAGGAATTCCATAAGTTTACTGTCACTTTAACTTTTCCACCTATGAAGGATGAACAAGGAAATCAGCATAAAGCTTTGAAGTTTGTTGGGACTGGTAATAGTCTACATGCAGCTACTGTGGTTATCTATCGTGAGCTTTTTCCGGAGATACGGAATTGGCCACATCTCCTCCAACGAGGTTATAAGAGAACCATGTGGTTGCTTGGACGACTTAATACTAACAACATTGCGAATTGGAGAGCGATCAGAGATACTTATGCATTGTTCATTGAAACGGGACGAATTACAGGTTATCCTAAAGTCGAAAATCCATTTTCTGACACGAATGAGAAGGAATGTCTATATCTAGAACCGTTTTTCAGATATGTGTTTGAAGCTAGTTTCATGTACTCGCCTGACGGTGGTGTTACCTTATTGGACGAAACGTTTAGATTTAGGTGTATGGAAACGGCTTATCAATATTGGAAGTGTAAATTGTTGAATTTACCTAACATGTGTCAATGGGTCAAGAGCCGACATCTAATTTTGAACGGTGTTCAGATTAAGAAACGCGTGGATAAGTATCTAGAGGATTATCCCCATTTACAGCGTTTTTGGAAATCTAGCTATCGACCATTATTGGCTTACCAGGCAGTTATTGAGAAATTTTATCAAGAGCCGGAAACTAGAACTTTTGTTTTGAACAACTGTGAAAAGTTCTTTGCGAAATCTGCTAGACAACATCCATTCATGGGAACGGGTTGTGATGCTCGTTATCTTGAGTCTAACTTTCCTTCGTGTCAAACTGGTGAGAACTTTATTGGATGCATGTATCAGAACTTGCTTTTGTATTTCATGGTCGACGGTCCCTTAGATCTTGTTAATCGGCAGAATCAACTAGTTCGAGGCCAGGAGATGTATCGTAGAAAGACTATCATTGGCAAACGAATGCAATTGGCAGCAAGAAGTTGGCTTGACGGCAAAAATGCACCTCCTTATTATGAAATGAGTCAAGGAGTAGTTATGCCACACTTTATTACGAAGCCTAAGATCGAGGATAAGTTTAGAGGACATCCAGAGGGAATTTATTGTCCAGCGGATCCCTATCAGACGTCTCAATATGGAGCGGGATCTATGCCGTATAACTCTAGAATCGAACATCATTTGATTCCGAAACGATTAGCTTATTTTCCAGCGGCTTTGTTGTTGGCTAAGCAAACAAAGGCTGATATTCGTTTGAAGGATAGGCAATTTATGAGGAATCTTTTACCATTTGAAATTCCATACCATGAACGGCATAGTCGGTTTAATGTTCCTACGGGTGATAATAATGTGGTTACCTTAAGATCTGCTTTTATGCCACCTAAAGTTCGTTCTAGACGCAATCGGTTTATTCGTAAGAGCATTAAGAATCCTAAATTCTTGCCTAAGTATTTTGGGTTGCCAACTTTGCGAAATCATTGTTCTTTGCCAAATATGCCATTGCCAAGACAACTGCCACCTACGAGATTGTTGGGTGAGACTACACCTTTTGGTTTTCGACGTGAACATCGACCTAAGAGCAAGGGTGCTAAGAACAGAGCACGTGAGGAGTTTATACAAGCTGAATCGGTTCGCCTGGAATATTCTAATTACAGTGCTGAACCGGGGCGCATTCGTAACATCGCGCCGGAGTAAATTGGCCACTGGGTTTTTCATATCACACAAACGTACAGCCTGTATGTTTAACTTCTGGCTGGTACGCGACTACCTTCACTATGTGCTGACTGTAGGTCACTACAATTAGTGTCTGTCGTGTATGGTAGTCATGGTTACGCTTTACTTTTTGTTTTTCCAGTTTTTCTTTTTCAAGTTACTACTTTTTGCTACATTACTACTACTTTTCGTATTTTTGGTACTTTTTTTTTGAAAGCTAACGTGTTACTATTTTTGCTAAAGCTACGTTTTGTTGTTTCTTTCTTGGAATATATTGCGGAATTCTTGTACTTTTTGGATAGGCAAGCAATTATTTTTTGAAGCTATTTAGTTGTTTTGTTGTTGTTGTTGAAGCTAGTTGCTTAAAGAGGCTTATATATTACGTTCATTACTTAAAACGCCTCATATATTACGTTTCATCTGAAGAATTATTGCTTAGACGTTTAGCTTGCTCATATCTATTTTGCAGTATTTAATCAGTATTCTTCTTTTGTTCGTTAACTGGTATTTTTGTTGCATTAATCTTAAGGCATTCTATGCATAATCTACTTCATTTTTGTATTTTTGTTTGTTGTTTTGTGAATCTCAGTAATCTTATGTGTGACAGCTTAGCCCATATCCTGAAAGCTGTAAAGTGCAAAACATTAAAGGCATCGAAAAGAGGCAAAAGAGGTCTATTAATTATAAACGAAAGACCGTAAAATATGTGATGCCAGCACTTAGTAGTTTAGGGTTTAGATAAGACAGCTTTATTGATTATGTTGTATTGTTTATTTTGAAGGGCAAGCTAATCGGAAGCTATATACTTGGTGAATTTATCTAGTTTGGAATTTTGGAACTATATAGTTAATTTTTGTTTTTGTTTTTGTGGTTTTTTGTGTACAGTTATTTCGTTATTTGCCTTGTATTTTCGCTATTTAGTCGTTTAGTATCTAGTTATAGTTTGTCTTTAATCTTTATCTTAATTTCTGAAGATTTGCCATTTCAAGGGTGTACAGTAGCTCTTATCTGTGTACATTTCTTTTCTTTTTCTATCTTGAACTTAGACTTTAAAGCTCGGAGAAACATGGTATACTGGGTGTATTTATGTGTCTTGTACTTAAGTAGAATCTCATTTTTATTCTTTGGAGTGAAGCTTTAGTCATTTTGTAAAAAGATGCTTTTTGTAAATCCTTTGAAAACTCTTTCCTATCTTTCTCTTTTCTATCTTTCTATCTTTTCACTTTTGCTATTAGTTTAATCTCAACGGAAGCTTAATTTTGGAAATTTCTAGGGTATATATGTATGTCTAACCCACTTTCTTTTTCAGCTTAACAGCTCTCTTTTGGTGCTTTCAACGGTGCTTTATTGCTCAATCAACACCCTACCGATGAGTCCCCTGCCATAAAATTTGTGCCTAAATCCTTTATCTGCCATATACAAAGAAGGAATTTTGAACTTTTTGAACTTAGAATTTTGAATTTAGTCTGTTTGTTAGTCTTTATATATGTACTTTAATTTTTGTCTTTAAATCTGTGTCTTTAATTTTTGCCTTATATTAATCATTTCTCTTTTTCTGTCATTCCATTGTTTGTTTGTTTGTGTTTAGCTAGGCTTATTCTCTGTTGTGAATTTTGTTGTGATTTTTCTGTATTAGTATTTTCTTTAATTAATTTGTTTCAGTCAGGTTTATTTGTTGGTTTGTTGGAATTCGTAGGCACTCATTCTTTTTCGCCGGGGGATAACCGATAGCTGATAGATGTTAGTTGTTTGTGTCTTATCTTTTGTGTGGTTTGGTTTGGTGATTTTTTATGTTTTTTTTTTTTGTGGAGAAAAATGTTTTGTTTTTTTTTTTGTTGTGTTGGTTTGTTTTTTTTGTGTTGTTTCTTTTTTTTTTTTTTTTTTTTTTTCTTTTTTTTTTTTTTTTTTTTTATTTATTTTTTTCTTCTTTTTGTTGGTTTTGTTTGGGGCAAGGGGTGAGGTGGGACGGGAAGCACTGTTCTTTGTGGTTTTTTTTCCTTCTTCTTTTTTCTCTTTTTTTTTTTATTTTGTTTTTTTTTTTTTTTTGTTTTTTTTTTTTTTTTTGTTTTCTTCTTTTGAACTGTTAGCTCTAAGCTATATGTTACTTTATAAATATGCAGTTTAATGCCATGTGTAAAATCCATTTAACAGTATGTTGTATGTGTTATATATTAATCTCTTTGTACTGTTGTAAAGAATAATTGTAGTATGATAATCTTTTGCTACTGATGTATAGGATAATTTTGTTGAACTGTAGTACTTTTGTAATATGTTATTCTTTTGAACTACTGTATAGTTATAAGATGTAGTATTTACCCACTGTAAAGTCAGTTAATTTTTTGCATTGTCTGGATCCAGTATAAACGTATTTGTAAGTGTGTTAGGTTTTGTGTGTAATTGTGGGATTTTTGTGTGATTGTTGTGGTTTTTTATTCATAGTGGCTAAAGGGTACTACTTTTTCATTTGTGGGTTCGTTTTCGACTATTTCTTGATTATTTTCTCTTTTCTCTATTCTCTAAATTGAAATACTACTTCGCTTTAAAATGCTATCAACTTTGTTGTAATATTGAAGTACAATCCCCTATTTTTGCTTCTTAGTTTCTACTATTGAATCACTATTAGCTACCACTTTTCTATTATCTCTTTTTTGAAAGTTTTTATTCTTTGGTAAACTACTTGGTTTACTATTTGAAGTTCTTTTTGTTATCATGGGTAGTAAATGCGCCAGGACTTCTTATGGTTGCTTACTGGTCGCCCATGCTTGAAAGTACTTTTCTCTTAAATTTTACCATCTTAAAACTCTCAGCTATTATGGTAGCATCTCTCTTCTACTTGGAAATTTTATCAGGCGCTAAAATCTTTCGCCAGGGGATAATGTTAAATACTCGCTACGCGAAGTGTGTTTCACTATTCTTTCGAATGATTTCTTCATCACTACCGTGTAGAAACCTCGGTTTTGATCCTTTCGTTAATTAGCCAAATTAATCAATTAGTCAGTTGATGTGTATCTTTGATGGCGAACAGTCGCCTGCGGGCTCTCTCGTATCTCGTATACTTGTATTGTATTAGCAGTGTATCCTTATTGGTATCTATATTGCCTAGTAAATTCGTAAGTCCTTAAAGTAAATCAATGATGCCGTTGTTTATCTTTTACTAGGGTAGGCTATTTAGTTAGGACTTTCTTTTTGCGACGGTTGCACCCTTTAGGGTTTACCTGCAATAGATACGCCTCTTTAATTACCGGTAGATACCGGACAGTTTGCCGGTAGTTAATACATCTACACTGTCGGAAAAACTAAAATCAAAACGCATCAAAAAGCATCAAATCATATCAAAACTCTGTTTTGGAAAAACTAGTGATTTGATTTGATGAATTTTCTTTGAAATATATTTTCATTAGATTTGATTTGATTGATTTTTTCTGTCATATGTTTTAATTAGATTTGATTTGATTGATTTTTTCCGTCTAAATTTTCAATCGGTTTGATTTGATTTAGTGCATCAAAAATCAAAACCTGCATCAAAACAGTTTTGATTCAGATGTCAATTGATCATCAAAACATTCCTAACCTACAGAAGGTTATAGGGTGCCGGTGCTTATCTCCGGATTCAAGCCAGGAGCGACAACTATAATGTTGACAACATCTGTGAAAGGGGGCCAGCCCTTCATCAGGCATTACGCCAGAACACAGGCTCCTGTTACCTTCCCACCGCAGTGGTACCCATTTACCGACCAGTTAAGGATACACAGCTGGGTTGGCTGGAGCCTACGGGGAACCGATATGTGCATAGTCCCTTGCTCAAGGGGATTTGTGAAAGCCTTGTGGCAGCGGGGGTTTCAACCTAGGACCTGAAGATCTTTAGTCGAACACCTTACTACTCGGCCATCGAGAAATCGATGTTCAAAAATTTTTGGTCTATATTCATCCTTTTAGATGTCAGCATGTCAGAAAATTTCAACTATGTTTTTGCTAATTTTGCCAGTTTCATAAGCTCATGTTATTTTACAGATAATAAGCTTTAAAACGATGTATAAAGCTCTTGCCAACTCCCAAAATTGCTAAAGTTATAGAGTTTTAAAGAATCACCACAAAAGCACTGCACAAAAGGATACCACCACCATAAGATGCAACAGATGCCAAATTAATCTTTTTACACATTTCCATTACGGATTTTTCTGTAATTGCAGAAAATTTCTTCAACTTCTGGGGAGCTCCGCCCTCGAGACCCCCGGTCGTCTATGTGTATCTTGTTTTAGTGCATTCAGGCTAGGCTAAGCAGGAACAATTTTCTAAAGAGTTCCATTTTTTTCCATAAATAAAACAATTTTTGCACAAAACACGCTAAAACAATAATTCTTTTCTGGGTGCAAACTTTCTTAACGGGACGCAATTTAAATTTAGCGGGACGCAAAGTTGACGCAAATCCGAAAAGCAGAAATGTGCCCACTTCTCTAAATTCACAAAAAACATCCAGGCTTGAGTTCAATCCGGAATTCGCGAATTCCGGGAATTTGTGTGGATTTTAGACATTGGTTCTATTGTAAGAATTGTTCAGCTCATCAAGGACTTTCGAAGGATACTCATATTTTGGATTATTGGAGAAAATGTTAAGGGAATTCGGGTTTTCGAGAATTCAGGGGATTGAGTGCATTGTTAGGAGTTCATTTTATTAGAAAAGTTGTTCGTTAAGAGCTTTCGAATGATATATACTATCTTGTGGGTATGGAAGATAATTTTTTTAAAATCCGGAGGGGTTGAAAACCCGGAATTCCGAAAATTGTGTGCGTTTTCGTGAAAATCTTGTAAGAGGAAAACTATGCATCTGGACAGACTCTATTCGATGGTGGACGCACAATTTCGATTTGGCAAAAAACTAAAATTTCAGATTTTCCGTGAAAGCAACTCGGAATTCGGGATTTTTTTTTTGGTGAGGGCTCGACACCATTTAGGCACGTCGTGAGGCCTGTCAGGTGTTTCTCTCCGCAGACCGAAAACGGACAAGAGGGCGGAGAGAAGAAGACTACGGATAGAAAACGTAGTCCCCAAGCCAAGCCGGCGTGCGGTTATTGCAGTCTCGCCCAGGGCAACCTGTCTTGTTCTTTCCAACACAAGTTGCCCCCCGCCTACCTGTAGAGACTAAGATGGCTGAAAGCTAGTAGTGCCCACTTGGAAGGCAAATGGTATAAAAAAACTGGCTGCAGAAAAGGGTCGGAGGGGAGGCCAAGTCTCAAATAGGAAAGTGCAGAAATGTCCGTTTGTCAGCCAGGAAGTTTGACTGAAGGGAAAATCAGAAGTTTTTGTAACATGTTCTTGTATTTAAGATTGTTAGAACTGTTGAAAGTTGAGAATTTATAATTTAAAATTCAGCAATAAGCACAGGGTAACCTTCCCCCCCCCGCACCTATTGCTCTTCTCAACCCAGACTAAGCATATATAGCCAAAATTCCAAAATTCGAAGCCGATGTTACCAAAAATTAAACACCAAAATTCGAAGCCGATGTTACCAAAAATTAAACACAACAGACAAGTAGAGTTAACCTGGCAACTTTGTCAAATTCACTTAGCTTTTGTCTCCAGGAACTTCTCCTGCTGTTTTGTGAACTTTGTATTCCTCCAAGCTTCCAAATGCTTAGATTTTGCGTTGTTTCCAATTTAACACTGCTTTGCACGGCTTCCTCAAATAACAAAGTAAATTCAAAATCAAATCATGCTCATCAGAACAATGCAGAAGGCAAGTCAGCAGCACCTTCTCTTTTCATGTCAATTAAATGGTTATTTTATTATTTTATTTACTAGCTTAATGAGGTCGTTGGATTCTATGATCCTGCATCCCCACAGCTGCAATTCATAAAGTTAAAATCAGAATAACCTTCTTAACTTATCTTTAGAGCTGCCATCTCCAAGCACGTACAGGATCGCATCCCCGCCAGCAATATTAGAGTCTAATTCGGGATTTTCGAAATATCGAGTTCCTAACGATTATAAAAATATATACATTGTTGGAATTTACTCCAAAGGTTTATCTGCTATAAACGGTCAAATCTTGTAAACACATGTTATGGTGGTACTATTGGTAGTGTTTGAGAACGGCCATCAATCCGTCTTTCCTGCCGGCCGGCCGTAGGCCAACGGCGTGAACAGCCGGCTTGACGGTTAAAGTCAGGCCAACGGCCGGTCAGCCATCGGCCTAGCGGCGGTTCTCAAACACTATAGTTAGTTACTCGAAGCTGTGTGACGTGCGCTTGGATTATTGGCTGTGCTCTGTATGTGTAATTGTTTACTCTATGCCACATCCGCTATTCTTTGGTAAATTTGTAAGTTCAGTTGGCACTCTTGATGGTATCAAGAGTAGATGATAGGAAGAGTATGACACGGGACTCTTCCTAGTGCAATTGGCCTGTCAGATGCTCGGCACATTAAGGCCGAAATCTCGGGGGGGGTCACGGTTAACACAGTTAACCATGTGTTTCGTAGCCCTCACCAGTGCATTTCAATAGCAGCAGCGAAGCAGCCAATCAAATGCATTTCAGTTCAAACGCATATAAACACACGCTTAACAACGTTAAGCTGAGCCCCCCCCCCCCGAGATCTCGGGGGGGGGGGTCACCTTATACACGTAATTTTGACATAAGGTAGGGGATTAGCCAATCAGATTCATTTTAGTTCAAACGCATATAAACACATGGTTAACTGTGTTAACCGTGACCCCCCCCCCCGAGATTTCGGCCTTAATGTGCCGAGCATCTGACAGGCCAATTACACTAGGAAGAGTCCCGTGTCATACTCTTCCTATCATCTACTCTTGATGGTATCTAGGGTTTCAATTTATTGGTTAGGCGGGCAGTAAAATTAGCGAAATACTTTAGCTAGACCTGTCATCGCTGACCTCCTTATTTCTAGTATATCTATCGAACTTTTAATACTTTTTACACTGTTAAAAAGATTTGTAGAGACCACATTTTTACGTGTAAATTAACAACCCTAACTCCAACCGATTACCGTAAGTAGCAGCCCCCTAACATCTTGCCCTTAAAAGATGCAAGGTTTACTGCAATGCAAAACGTTTATTACAAATAAAGAGCAAAGTAGCAAGCAAATAATTACATTCAGATTTAAAAAAATCTTCGCACTTCTTAACCAACATCCCAAAATTTCATCAAAACACTACTCTACTCACACAAAAATAAAATTTACAAACTTCTTTCAATAAGCAAACTGCAGGTATCCTACTTGAATGTAATACCGCAAGCAGTATAGGCAAGAGCTCATATCGTTACTCATTATTGTAAGAGTAAGCCACTTGGAATTTCTCTTCATTTCAAAGCGTAACGGTACTCCGACCAGGATACACAAATGCCCGGTTGTATAGTAACCCACCATTCACCAATAGCCAATCAGAAAGCACAAATCCCATCCCGTTTGGTAATGGGTACAGACTGATACCCAAGTTTCCGAAAAAGAAGACCGAAATAAATAAAGCGAAATAAAGCCTCATATTAAATATATTAACAGAATCGAACTTGTTATTAGGACCCACCCTCCCAAACGTGGACTTCCGAACTACACATAGATGTACCCGTATTTGAAAATAAGCTAAGACTATCATAACCATTTGATAGAGTCGCCCCAACCAAGCAGGGAATTAGCTGTACCCTCCAACAAACAGGGGTTCATCAAATGAATGGAAGCACAGTTACTCAATGCAAAGAATAAGATAAGTTTCGTGACCTAAAATTCTTCTGATATAACAAGATTGTCCCCCTCTGTGTATACATGCAATACATAATAATGGCATAATACACTGACCAAATGGCATGAAAACAATTGAAGTAAAAATTCATTGTGGCACACAGTACAGAGATTGTAATATGCTATATTGCGTAGCTAAGTGGAACTTTTATCTGGAACCAAAATTGTGAGCAATAACAAGTTCACAAACAATAGCCAAGAAACTACAAAAATTACAAATACAATAGGTCACTGACATGTCCTTTATCAAGAAGGCACTCCTCATTGCACTAACGAACTAATCTATGTATACATAAAGTAAGTATCCAATATATTATAATGAAGCAAAATTAAAAAACTGGTATACAAATAAAAAGGCAATGAAGTAATGAAAAAACAATTATATATCTGTAACACAGCCATAGAAAACTTTATTTTAAACGAGATGCTGTCTTTTTTGCGTCATCACCAAATTTTACAAAGTTCGCAAAATTTAGCAAATTTCGCCAGGACTGCACAAAAAAATTTAACCTTGCAACAGGTCAACACAACTTGCTTCGACGAATTTCTCGTAGAATCAACTTATTTCGTGAAGAATCCACACAAAATTCCCCAAATGTGAAGAAAATAGCTACCTTCCGAAAAAGGTCGCGGAAAACGTAAAATTCGCAAAAAATTAAGTTTTTAGAAAAGTACTGTAGTATATATAAGCAGCAAAAGAATAATTGATAGTCACTGAATACAAAGTAGTGCTGGGACCGGTTCCAAAAGAACCGGTAGAACCGGAACCGGAACCGGAACCGGTAGGATTTTTAGAACCGGAACCGGAACCGGAACCGGTGGCTTTTGGAACCGGCCGGTTCTAGTGTTAATTTTGGCTGTTTGAAACTTCAATCAAGGTTTATTTTGTAAAATTTTAAAATTTTCTTATGAATTTGAATTTAGCATTTGGAATTTAACTTTATTCTGGTACTTCTATTTAGATATGAAATTTTGTTTTTGACAGACAGTCTGAAAAGGTTATAGAAAAAGAAAAACTAAGGTGTATTCAGTGTTAACTCTTCTTTAAGGATGACAAAGGTAAGCATTAAGGATTTGATGCTTTACGGCAACTCTTCCAGCTTTAGCTGTTGCCTCTGCAATTTTTGTGTGCAAACTTCAACTGAAGCAAACCAGTATACTGAAGGCGCAACTCCAGATTAAGGGTTATGCTGAGCAACAGTATCCCTGAGATACCGTTCTTATTTAAGTAATAGCAATTGGCTAGCGCTACCGAAAAAGAATGCCTTTGATGGTCTATTAAAAATTTTCATATTTCATAGTCATATTTTAGTACTAATTGCGATATATAGGTTTAGGATTTGATAGGGAATAGCGCTCTTTTGTTACAAATTTGTTTATTTCAGCTACAAAAATTAAAACAAATTCTATGTAAAAACTTAGCAGCCTGACTTTATTTATTGTAATATACACTTTTTGGTTTTAAAGGTAGGAAGTTAGTTGTACCTGTGTGCTGCATAAGTGCTCGAAAAGTTTTAATTCTCGTTCAACGATTTTCCAAAATGTTATCTGCTATAGTTTTCGATCTCAAAAAATCTTCGACCCCGAGATGAGATTAGCTGCTTTTTCAATGATTAAGCTTTGTTAATGTTGTAACTGTGGTTGTTGAATCGATAAACAAATTTTATTGGACTGCTTGAAATTGGTCGAGGAAAGTTCTGTGCGACGTTCGCTTTCTGAAGGGCAGTAGCAAATGTTTATCTAGATTGAGAATACTTAGTATTTTGGCAAGCTCTGGTAGCTAAAATTTCCACAACATATTGGTAAAAATGAAACAAACCATATCTTTTTGACGGGCCCGAATTTTTCGGGGTCGGAGGTGCTGTAGTGACAATCTTAGTTTCGTTTGTTCTTTCATTTTTCACAGTAAATATTTGTATATAAATAGTAAAAAGTAAGCAAAAACACTGTTTAAAAACACGTTCATAGCTTTGTGCACTTAAATATATTAAGTTTTTATAGCAATTGTCAAAAAAATAAAAAAAATCGTGTGATTTTAGCTTTTTTATAAAAAATACCAATTGGAACCGGAACCGGTAGCTAGAACCGGAACCGGAACCGGAACCGGAACCGGTAGTCAAGAACCGGAACCGGAACCGGTTTCAAAAATCGGAACCGGTCCCAGCACTAATACAAAGCCACAGACTGTCACAAGAAATTGTAATGGAAACAAAATACCTTGCGTTGTAAAACAAAAACCGTGCAGAATAATTACCTATATCCTGAAATTAAAAAATGGATGTTCTCAAGCAAAGCAGGCTACACGATTTTCACCAAGAAAAATTACAGAAAAAACTAAATAACAATTATCAGATTTTTAAACATCAGAAAATTTAAGAAACTAAATTGGGTTAACTTTAGAGAACCATTTTTCTTGATTCGCATTAGCATATATAATTAATATTTGCATGTGCTTAATAATTAATTACGTAATAAAATAAATTAATAATAATTATTAATTTGCATGTGCTTAGTCCATTGCTCAAGCTGTTTAGATAAAAGCCCTGTGCCAACCATTACAGCATGCTAAGCAATAAGGTTGGTTATCTCCACAAGAAACTTCGTACAACGTAGCTAAGCTAGGTGGAGAAGTAAGGTAACGTATATACCGTAATTTAGCATCCTCATAGTGTGGATGTATGACTATGGGTCGTAGAGTGGACAGTTTTAGATTGGCACTCGTCGGCATACTGGCCGCAAACACTGAGTCTGAAGAAAGAATGGTAAAAACAAAAGTTTTACAATATCCCAAAGCAAGTAGACAACACAAAACATTTTTAAAAGTCAACTTTATTTTATAAGCGAAACTTAACTTAATGCTGAAAACTGTACCCGTGTAAAACACTACTCAAGTGAATGCCACCAAAAAATCTAAATCCGAAGCTAAAATTCGGGATAAAACTACGCACGCACTTTTCGATGTTTGCCGAACTATCCAATCAAATAGCTGCTCCTGACTAGGATTGGAATATCCACCAATAAAGGACCAGTCTTTCTGGAGATCAGCCAAACCCTGATAGGCCATTAGCCCAAGGAGAAGCACCACCAACGATTGTTGATGCAGGGGTCGCAGTAGGCAATTATTTATTGCTTTGTCATTTTGATTGTATAAACCCTGCAGGAGTACTGTAACTGTTAAATAATGTTGAACATGTAACTACAAAATTTTGTACTTGGAACCGGGAACCGGAAGCTACAACCGGAACCGGAACCCTGGAAAAGGAACCGGCCCCAGCTCTAACTGAAACTAAATAGTTTCAGCTCCCCTGAAGCTGAAATAGGTTTCAGCTCCCAGCATATGCATGCTTAGTATAGACGAGTATTACAAAAACTGGGTCCCCCTTCCCAGCATGTAGAATTCCAGCCTTAGTATCTTCCTCTGCCAGCGCGAACTGACTTAGGCTAAAGTCTCCCTCAACATCATCATAAGAGTATTCTCGGGTGGAAAAGTCACAACTAGCCATTGGGATTCGACCAAACGTGTAACCAATACCTAAAATTAGTAGCATCGCATTGTTTCATGCTTCACATCCTTAATGATAATCTCTATGACTATGACAGCCTATAATTTTTAGTCAGGTACACATGTGTACCATATGTAGTAATTTGTGTAAACAGTGAATGGGCGGTTGGTTCGGGCCAGAACTGCTAAGTTCTGGTACCTGTTTGCACAGGATTTCGGCTATCCACCACCCGGCCGACCCGCTTGGTACCGGACGCCCAGCCGGTTCATGAACTACATTGCCAGTCCAGTTCATGGCCAAGTCCTAGCTCAGCTTTTAGTATTAATATTTAAAAGGCCCTATCTCAATTGTTAATTTCGACTGCTTTCAATTTATAAAACTTTCTTGCATTAATTTATAAAACTACATCCTCCCTAGCCCAATACAATCCCCACAGAAAGATACATTACATAATCACTGAACAGTACAGAATCATTTCATAGCCTGGAGTTCCTTTCGGACACTGTCTAACACATGCCCCATCATATTCAGTTTGATGTTGCGGGGATCTTGGTTGATAGACTTCAACAAGTCATCATCAGTGATGCTGTTGAAGGACTTCCCAATGCCCCAACCATCTGAACCAGAACTGGCTTCCACGAAGTGGCCCTTTTTGAAGTAGGGAAGTAGGATTAGCTCCTTCAGGGAAGGGTTCTGGGAGAATTTGGCCAAAACACCGACCCGAATGACGGACACTTTACGGATGTTCCACGACTCAGTGTTTCGCCCCATCTCAATCTGGCTGCCTTCAGATTTCATCTTGGCTGGATTGTCCATTGCCATGATGCGGCTGGGATCCAAGCCGAAGTGAAGAAACTTCCGGCAGACATAAAACTGTTCAACGCAATTGTACTGGACACCTTCAATACTGAAACTCGTGCGCCAGAAGTTGCTGAACGGGGAGTAGAGGGTGTAGAAAGCATGGAAGTGCTTCTTTCCCACTTTCAACAGATAGCAAAAGCACGAGTCTCGGCGGAATCCGTAGTACCACCGTTGGCTCGCCATGAAATGCTGCTCCTGGAACAACGCGGCGGTAAAGGCCTTGCGTGATTGGAATTTCCGGGAGCCAACGTTCAAGGCATTCGCCACATAATTGAACACCTCTCGGATCCTGGATGGAATGGAGGGGGCAAGGGTGAACGGTCAGCTTCTTCAAATAGCTTCGGCAAAGAAGGGAGACCTGTGAAGTCAATCACAGCTTCACCTAGCAGATTTGAGCCAACATGTGACAGATGAAGGCGGTCAGAATTGTATAGATGCGCCTTCAGTCTATACTCTCCTTGCCTGAAACAAACAAAATAAGCTTTAGAGAGCAGATATCGTTTTCTAAATCGACAATCGTTCTTCAAATGGACAAACATATATCATTATATCATCATCACATATCATTTTCCAAATGGACAATGACTCATTTCGTATTAAATACAAGATGTCTTACCGGATTCTGGACGGTATCCCGAATTTTTCATTCAAGTTCAGCACCCATCCGTTTGTGGGAGGTACCCAGTTGAGCAGTTGGCGGTTGAATCCGCCAGGCGCTCCTGCAACCGCGGGCCTCCTTTCCTCGGCAGTATGGTGGTGAAGATGAAGTGTGTTGACGGGAAGTCTTCACACAAGGTCGTGTACTAAAAAACACAAGGAGACAGCAATTAGCCATCGCAAAAAGGACTCCTTCTTTTGCTTTTTCATTTCTTTTTCCTTCTTCTACTTTATACAAAATGAATACATTTTACAGATAGAAAGTAAATCAACATTGAGCACACCCGCTTAATCATCCGATTCCCCAGTTTCCTGGATCCCTTCTTCAGCCGGTTGGATCCCTTTCGCTGAAACTCATTGGTGCCAGCCACCACGGCGACGGCTCGGACCATCCGCAGAGCCAGCAATGCATAAATGTGGTGCAGCACACGTAACACCGTGGCACCAGGAAAACACCGAACGTGAACCGGCCCTTTCACGCCTCTCACTAAGTAGTCTCCAAACAGAACGCGGTCCATGAGAACAATATGATATCAGATATAATTTATAGAAATTAATAGCTGCAACATAAAATAAGTGTAACGTATACATCGAATAAACAAAGTACTGTCTGACTGCGGTTTGCATTTTTTGAACTTGACTTGGTACACATGTGTACCAAGCAAGTATTGGTCTCCGTCTGAATCCTGTTAGAAACTAGTATCTGGTACAATTATATATGTACCAATCGATGGACTCTAACAGAAGTCAGACGGAATCCTGGTCTGACTTGGTACACATGTGTACCAAGTAACTTTTGGTCTCCGTCTGAATGCTGTTAGAAACTAGAATCTGGTACAATTCTGTACCAATGAGTTTCGAATGACATCAGACAGACAAAAATTTGGCGGTTGGTTCGGGCCAGAACTGCTAAGTTCTGGTACCTGTGTGCACAGGCGTTCGGCTATCCACCACCCGGCCGACCCGCTTGGTACCGGACGCCCAGCCGGTTCATGAATAGGACGTGGCAGTCCCATTCATGGCCAAGTCCTAACTTAAAATTTTAGTATGGTTATTAAAAAGTCCCTAAACTCATAAAACTTTCAGTTAATTTATAAGTGAGGTTATAACATCAATTTTTATCAAATAATTTTGAGTACAAATTTCGTAGTAGTTTCAAAAAACCATAAAAGAGATCAATGCTATTTAAAAAATGTTAATAAAAAGTAAAAAATGGTAAAATGAAGAAAATGTTATAGACAAAACAAAAAAATGAACATTTTAAAACAATACAATGCAATACGGTAAAACAATGATACAAAGTTACGATACAATAAAACGTAAGTACAAAAGAGAAATGCTATGCAAGGTATGGCCAAGAATGGATCGGGGGAGTTTTGGTGGCAAAGACAGTGCTTCATTCCGAAGAATTACAGCGAAAGCTTTTCCGACCAGAATTTTTGGAACACGCCCATTAACAACAGCATCGACAGAGCCTTTTACGTTCAATGAACTACAAGCTACGCTTTGCTGGATGCAATGGACATGCATTCATGAATTTAGAATTTGGAGATAACGCGCATACTTTGCCTTGCATTTCTCATTCGGACACGGGCACAGTAAATGCTGGAATGTTTCGCGATGACTGTCATAGCTGATCAAAATTTCGGTGTAGATGGGGATATTATGAATTGCCTTGAAAATTATGGTTGGCGTGCGTTTCCCTTATCATTTAGAAAGTATCGCTTCTCTGGTTTCACGTGTGGACAGGTCGAGCGGTGGTTTACAAATCGACCGAAGGTGTTTCTCTCAAATGCAAACGCGTCGATGCAAAAATTTTCGCCTTCCAATGTGAAAAAACAAATAGTTTGATCGTCTCGGATCGCCACCCATAGCCTCTTCATAATTTTTTTCTCCTTCGTCAGCCGACATTAAGACTCCCCAGTAGTCACAAACATTTTCTCCAGCAAGAATCTGACCTTTTGCCTTTACTCCAGATCCACGACCAGGCAAGTTGGCTACTACTTTAATTTTTGACCAAGCCTGTTCTAGAATAAGTCTGGTCAATTCTGCTTCAGATGGTGGTTGAATTTGACCTCTGCGACGGGACTTTTCCGCTTTCACCAGTTCCTTTTTGTACTGGTTGACAATTTCTTGCTCTGAAAATCTCTTAGTCGTGAAACTGAAGCCGTTCAAAGTTGGAATTTCCTCAATTTTCATTGACAGGGCTGCCCCATCTAGCGGTCGGCTGACAGAAAGAAGTTCACTCACTACATACTTTATTCGCTTGCTTGAAAGACAATAATCCCACTTGTTTTTTATGCTCTTGATTTCAGAATCCTTCAAGTTTAGCCCATTTTCAGTCATGACACGTTTTATTTCGGAGATCTTGATGTTATGTTTGCCGTGAATGTTAACAGGGTATTCCTTTTCTATGAGATCAAGGTACGTCTCCTCATTCTTGTCAGCCGGAATAAGTGGGAAATCCTTAGAGAGTATTCCCCCCGAACCGGCACTCGAAGCCGCACTAGCTTGGCTATTGGATCGACTCCCACAACTCTCACCGGGAACTTCATTAGTAATGAACTCTGAATCAGCTATGCTTACTCCCGCATACGCTTTTATTCGACTGGCTTGCGCATTCTTAATGAGCGAGTTGAAAGCATTATTGAATCGAACAATGGCTCCTAGCGGGTCTTCCTGCCGGTACCCGTCCTTGACAACATTATGCTTATGCATCATGTGAGCCGAAAGAACTTCTTGCAATTCTTTGGACAAAACGCGGCTACTGACGGTCTCTGCGACGTGTCGAATGTAGTTGCAACTAATAGGGTACCTGCTCTCGTCTTCTGGGGGACCGTATTGCCTCATAAAGCGCTGGAGGTTGACAGCTGAGTCAATTTTATTGCCCTTGACGTTAAGCAGAAAGTTTGTGTATTCTAACGAGCTGTTCTTCTTAAATACTTGGCGATGGTAGGAATAGTAGAGATCAAAAAATGGAATGTACTCCCGTTTGATAATGACCTTAGCCGCCCCATCTGCAGAGCGCTTGTGGTTTGAGACACAAAAACATATGTACTCAAGGTCGGCATCGCCTTTTTTGTCGTTTGGCGATCTATAGGTCGGCTTGTCTCTGAAATTCAAACTCAGCAAGCGTGAAATTTTTCGAGGTGTCATTGCGCTGAAAATTGTGAAGAATGAAAAGCGACAAAATAAAACGTGTCAAAAATCTGTCTTCATTCTCAATGACATGATCGTTAACTAACTCTTTAGGCAGCTTATGAAAAGTAAATGTCTCCTCGTTCCAACCGTACTTTAACTGTTTCATTGATTCTAGAACATTTGGATTGCTGTATGTAAACAAAACTTCTTCGAGAGTCGGGTGGCGAAGCGTGTCTTGAACATACTTTTTAGACTGCTTTTCTACTGCTTCATGCCCGGCCTTCTTGTTTAGCTCAGCTTGCAAATGAGGAAGCTTTCGCTCGATTTGTACCACGCCTTGGCTAATTTTCTGATCTGGGTCTTTCTGCAAATTTGAGCATTCGTCGTTCTCAATGAATCTAAGAAGCATTTTGTACGCTTTCATATAGTTGTCAAGGCTTATGTATTGGATGCACTTAACTAATTTATCTGTTAAAGTGCAAAGATGCGAATAATCGAGAAGGTGCTCGGGATCTGGTTCTGAGGTCTCAACTACCTCGGCTGGCTGACTGATTCTGGCTGACGATTGCGTTGGATCTCGCCCACGTCTCGTAACAATGCCGTATGTCCTTCGTTGTAACTGATGTTCCAGTTTCGTTGTTCTTTTGAAACTGGCCGAACATCTTACCCGCGTCAGTTACCGGGTTGCCTGATATCGTCACAAAGAATCGGCCTTCAGAATCAGAATTTTGAAGCTTCGGCAAAAGCCGTTTCGGCCGTTTCGATAGCGATATGTCCCGGCACGTTTTCCTTGTTCTTAATCTCACGCATGAGGACAACGTAGTAAGCTGGCCATGGTTCGCAATAATGGTAGAAACTATATACGTAATCCCGCACAAACATGAAGGACTGAGTAGCCGCATCCTTGTTCATTGAGCCGATATTTGAATTCTTCAGTTCTTCCAGTCTCTCAATAGTTACTTGGTGCTTGGTGATGACAGCCATATCGCGGGGCATGTACTCGATGCCATCTCTGTACTGTTCGTACTGCTTCCGCACTTTCTCTCGTCTTTCTCTTCCCGGCTGTGTGTTTGGTAGTCCACTTGATGGTATCTATCAGATATGAAACCTGGTCACTATTTGCTGACCCGGTGACCCGGTACTTTTGAAAATTCAGGCTTACGCTTGGAAAAATTAAAAATACGTATACTGGGGTGCGGAGAGTGTTTTTTATCTTTTAGGACATTTTTGGCTTAAATGAAAAGCAAAACTCAGAATCTGTGAACATTGTTTTCTGAGATTTTCCTTCTTACCGAGATTTGAAACGCACAGTCTGATCCCCTCCCTCCAAAAATGATAGCACGGTGAAGTCACTTACAGTAAACGGAGCATGGAAAATTTTAGATTTTAAAATAAAGATTTCAGAGGAAGAAAGGACAGATAGAAATGGGTGTCTGCAAGTAGAATAGTGATAATTTACTTTTAACAGTGTATAGTTAAGAAAAGAAAGTTTAGACATGTTGCTGAGGAGTATTCTCTCAGGGCCCATGTCCTAATTTTGATTTCTAGTTAAGATTCAACGCAATCATAGTTTCAAGAATGAAAGAAAGTTACAAAGCTTGACAGGACATTACAAATATTATCAGGACACTAGTGGCAAGCATTTGAAATATACATGATTAAGATAAGATATTAATAGTGCAAGTTTTTGAGTAATTATTGAAGTTTTCAGACGGTAAAAACTAGTAAAATTTCTGAAAAATATGTTTTAACAGCAAAATATTTTCCCAATCAAAAATACAGGGTCAGAGCTCCTGACCCGGTTTCATCTCTGGTATCTATAACATGCTGTATTCGCTCCCGGTCCTCTGGGGTATGGGCAGCATTCGACTTCAAAAAATCGTAGAACGCCTTGATGTTTCTTGCATGTCCTGCCAAGGCGCTACCACTGGACTTTCCCTTCTTTAGAAGGAACATAACATCCTGCAGCTGGGACACAATATGTCAGATGATCGCTAGAGATCTTGCGAATAGGTTATTCGTATCAGGAAACAAGGACGAATCCGAGCACTCTCATAAGGTCCTTCTTTTCCTGGGCGTTCTGTTTTCCTTTTTTATTCCAATCATCGTCGACCGTTTGGCAGTACTTGAGCAGGATTTCGTTTGCTTTCTTGTCAAGATAGACGCCTCTAAACAAATCCTGTTGCTCGTATTTGGTGTCCCAAGTCGCATTGTTCATGTATCGCTGAATTCCAATGACACCATAGATGACGTCCTCGTCAGTCTGTGCCGGACAATTCATGGCAATTCAGTCTAGTTTCCAACTTTGCATCCGAGTTGTAGAGTCTCGAAATCTGCCGTGGCTAACCAGGTCTCTGAGGTGGCTAGTTATCCAAACCTTCATCAATATCGACATCAGATTGGTCTGCAATTTCCATTGGTCTCGGACTTGTCGGAAGGTATGAAAGCTGATTGGACTCAAAGTTGAATTCCGCATTTTCATCGGTCTCTGTGTTCTCGGATGTTGCTGGAGGAGAGGTAGCCTCATCGTCACTAGGATCCGTAAGTTTCCTTAAAGAACGAAACTGGCAAAATTAGCAAAACAATTAGCAAACATTTTCTGACGGCTAAATATAGACCAAAAATTTTGAACATCGATTTCTCAAAACTGCGAAACCAGCCGAAATTTCTTTTTGTGGTATCATACATAGGACATAAGGGCCGAGGGACGTTTTTTGGGTTTCGCGCAGTGTCACTTAACGGTTTAGAAAATTCACAAGTAACAATTCACAGTAACCATTTTAACCAAAATTGAAGCTTAAGGTGGTGGTATCCTTTGGTGAACTGCTTTTGTGGTGATTTTTTGAAACGCTATAACTTTCGCGATTTTGGGAGTTGGAAAGAGCTTTATACGTCGTTTTAAAGCTTATTATCTGTATATACGTACATTCACATGAGCTTACGAAATTGGCAAAATTCACAAAAAATATAAGTAAGTAGGTAAGTAAGTTTATTAGTACAAGCACAAAAAACATAAGTACATGTATGGAGACGGGAATATGTATTATGTATTCATCGTTTTTTGTAAAATTTTGAATTCATAAGTTCAATTTGGCAGTAGATTCTGGGACGTTAAACTTCTTCATTGCTGGTATCCATTCTTATCAGCATCTATAGTAGAAATTTTCTGACATGCTGACATGTCTACAGGGTGAATATAGACCAAAAATTTTGAACATCGATTTCTCAAAACTGCGAAACCAGCCGAAATTTCTTTTTGTGGTATCTTACATAGGACATAAGGGCCGAGGGACGTTTTTTGGGTTTCGCGCAGTGTCACTTAACGGTTTAGAAAATTCACAAATGCACGGGGACACTAAATTTTTAAACTATGCACTAGATTTTTTCGAAACTGATAACGTTTTGGCCAAAACCAAGAAAAGCGTCCATCCGCAATAGTACGAATTTCCATTCTGCCCAAAATCTCCTGAATCCGTCGAGTAGTTTTTGAGAAATTGACGTTTAAAACAAAATAACCACAGTTTGCCAAAATGGTTTTTCGGCCAAATTCTAGCTGAAAGCACTAAAGGCCGGCTAATAGGGATTCATAAAACGTGCATTTGGACGCTGTATCGATTGAGTATAAATGGACGAAAATTGTTCGTACGCTTTGGCAGTAATTTTGAAAAAACGGTTTCCTCGAAAATGGCCATTTTTGACCCTCAAACTGGTTTTTTGCTGATACTGACTTAACTACTATAGATTGCTCTAAGGTTGTAAAAGCAAAAATGTTCATTTTCGTTTCCTTTTTCCAGACATGACAACCAATCCGGTGTCTCGTCTACCTATTGGGAGCCTAAGGCCAAAACCAAAACTTTCTTGTCTTTTGGCCTAAAAATACGGGACTGGTTCCAGAATATTAAAGAGCACGGGAATAGGTTATTTCGTAGGTTTTAGTTATTTACGTAAAGGATTAAAGCCTATGAGTCAAAAATACCCGAAAGGAAACTAGCACCTTAAGATCCGGCTCACACCGCAAATCGATGCCTATGATCTCTTCACAAAATTTTCCTATTATACGACACAACTTGTCTTGAGCATCTGATGGAGCATATCTCATATTCTGCAAAACAAATTTCCGGCCCGTTTAATACTGAGGGCTTTCTGCTGAACGGAAGCCGCGTCCAGCTTCAGATCGGTGTGGAAGTCACCAAAAAGTTTTTGGTGCAACTTTCTTTTCTGGTTCAGGCTCATTTGGATCAGGACTTGGATCAAGTCCTGCAGCTTTCATAGCTCCCAGACAGCCTACTTCCTCAGCCCTCCTCTTAACAAGCTTTATCTCCGTTCGCATTCTGATGGTGTTGGGGGAGCCGGTCTGTGACATGGCCACAAGAAGGACACTTAGTATAGTCCCTAATGTCGACTAAGCGACTGTCCTTTTGGACGGAACTCATCCTAGCACTCAAATTTACCTTAAATTTCAAATCGCCGTACCAGGATCTGAATCTAGCTATTTAAATCAATTAAATTTAAAATAAATTGCTGAATTCAGATCTAAAACAAAGAAAAAATTGTCGTTAATTGTATGATTTAATGCGATTTTTGATTTTTTCCAGAACTGTGCCGAGGTCGGCACTCTAAAACCAGCCAAATGTTCACCATGTTAGTTTTTCAGGTCCACCTCGAAATTGTCAAGGCGGACCTAGCCGACCCACCAGGGATAGACAAACCCCGCGGGGGGGTGTCCACATCTGGTTGAATCGACTCGCTCGACCCAGGCATTTCTGAGAAATGCTCGAAAAACTTCACATTTTTACATTAACGTTCATTTAAAAACAGACATTTTGAATTTGTCGGGCCCACTGGCAGGCAAGCCAGGTCATCTTATTCCAGTTTTATATAGAACAGACTCTATTGCATGTATTCTGAATCAATTAGTCCACCTCTACTGACTTTGCTCTAGTGTAGGCTTAGATTTACTGAAATTCCGCATGTTACAGATTTTGACTGTTTTGTAATGTTCAAAATGATAGTGTTTCAGGTCCACCTCGAAACAATCAAGGAGGATCTGGCTGACCCACCCAGGTATGGATAACTCCCGCAGTGGGGTGTCCACACATTGTTGAATAGGCTCGAACAATAAAGGCATTTCTGAGAAATGCTCGAAAACTTCACATTTTCGCATTAATGGTCACCTGAAAACTGGCTTTACATAAAATTTTAATTACACAATGCAATTTCTGATAAGAAATTACAGAACCGACCCTACTGAATGTATGTCTGACCAACGTTGCGGACTAACTGACTCTACTGACTTTGCTCTGAAATAAAGGTGAACATGTGCCGACCTCCGCACAGGTGAACAAAGTGAACAATGTGCCAATCTCGGCACAATTTCATTTGTTTGGAGTTATATTCAAATGTATTGAACGGGGATGGGGGCAGACTAGGTTAGGAAGACCTTTCAAATTCCCCCTCCCCTCCCGAGGGGGCCACCCCACCGCCCAACTCGAAAGAAACTCGGAATAATGACGGTTAGGGTCTTCGCAGCTCCTTTTATACCAACCAAACTAATTTACATATTCAACTAATTTGCATATTGGCACTGTAAACTAATTTGCATATTCGTGTAGTTCCAGGTTCTGTGCCTGTACTGTTCTGTACGTGTACTTCGGGTTCCAAGTTCCGGTCCCAACCCCAAGTGGAAAATTTCTAAGTCCAAGCCTATGTCAAAAATTCCTAGGCCCGGGCCCGGAAAATTTTGTGTTGAGCCGGCCGGGCCCGGACCGGCTCTGGCTGAAAGCCTGGCCCGCTACCGGGCCCGGTTTTAGAGGCCGGGCCTGCCGGGCTTCGGGGCTCACCGATAATTCCGGGCCTACCAGTCCTTCCGGGCTCACCGGGCCTATCGGGCTCATGGTGCCTGTCTGACTCAGTTTCCGAGTCTGGGACTTGCAATGGAGCCGGGCCTAGTAGCGAGCCTGGGCTTCGGAGTTCGGGCCTATCACCGGGCCCGAGGATTTAAAGCCGGGCCAAGGAGCGGGCAAGATCTTTGGGCCGGGCCTGGTAGCGGGCTCCGGGCCTAGTAGTGGGCCCTGGGCTCCGGGCCGGGCCTGGGCCGGGCCAGGCCCGGTCAAATTATTAACCGAAAAACAGGAACAACCCTACACAGTTCAGAGATTGTATACGCTATACTGCTTAGCTAAAGAGTTTTTGGAAACGTCAAGAGTAGGTGTCCGATCACTGAAATATTATTGTGGATGGTATCTTAGAAAAACGGGTAATGAGGGTTGTGCTCAATACGAAAAAAGTGGGGCCGGGGCCGGCCCCCCAAATTGGGGGGCCGGGCCGTGGGCCGGGCCGCTTCATTTGAAGGGCCGGCCCCGGGGGCCGGCCCCACCACCGGCCCCCGGGGCCGTGTTCAACACCGGCCCCCGGAGCTGAGTTCACCACCGGCCCCCGCGGCCCCCATGCCAGAAAAATTTTCTTTATGAATATAATGGTTTGAAAATAGTAGTTTTTGCATAATTTTATACACTTACGTTGCAAGATTGCGTTATTTTCTTTGCTCTGTGAAAATAAGTGACTCCAATACCTTATTTCAATACTATACCTGCCCAAGTTAACCCATCTTGCCAGTGCAGTGGCACATCAAACAGGTTAGAATAAAAAAATGTAGGAGTTAGAATAGACAGAATGGAATGTATACTCCCCGCCGGAAACATTTTGGGAGAGAGAGAGAGAAAGGAGAGAGAGGGAGGGAAATTTCCCTTCTGTCCCCTTTTCTAGATACAGGTTAACAGAAATTTAAAGGTTCGTCTTGTTCTGCCGAAAACTTGCAAGCAAAACTACAGGTTTCTTAAGATTTATGTACCACAGGAAGGAAACTCTTGTAATTTTTACTATTTGAATGTTTGCCAGAAAGTATCCTACAACAGTCTGTAAAAATTACGAAAAACTCCACCGGCAACTAACGGCACAGGATAACTCTTGTAAGAACACTACAAAAATGTCTATAGCTTCCATCAAACTCTCTAGGAGGGAATATTAGATAGAGGGAAATTTAAGAGATAGAGGGAACTCAAGGAATATATAAAAACAGATTCTAATAAACAGCATACAGTCTATACATCTTGATAAAATAAGAACTGATTTCCGATTAATACTTTGTTTCGACAATAATTTTCTAAGTTTTCCAAGAAAGCATTTCCAAGAAGTTATGTATAGAAGGTGAAATCTGATAGTTTACCGAAAGCTAAAATTTAAAAAATAGCTAAAACATCTTTTTTTGAATACGTCAGACTTGGCAAATTTCATACTTTACAGCATGAAATTGAAACGGGGGCCGGTGTGGGGGCCGTGACCGTCACCGGCCCCCGGGGCCGTGTTAGGCCCGGCCCCCCAACTTAAGGGGCCGGGCCGCGGGCCGGCCCCCGAAAATAAAATGGGGGCCGGGCCGTTTGGGGGGCCGGCCCCACGACCGGTCCCCCGCCCCGCACAACCCTAGAATGGGTAGTTAATTCAGAGTATTATGTAAGTTTGAATTTATCTGTCCGAAGTGTTCATTGAAGGCGTGTTTTGGCCTGCCATACTATCAAAAATAGAGCTAGAATAGTAAATAAAGTGAAAATATAAGTATAATGAGTGATAAAAAACAAAACAAAATAGTCTGAAATGTGATAACTAAAATAAAAATTAAAATAACATAACTGTACTTTCTCATGCTAGGGAGTTAGAAGAGGCAAAAATAGATTTTCCGAAAGTTTTTAAAAACAAAATAGGGGTGCTGGGATTTTAATTTCATAGACAAGCTGAGAGATGTTCTAATTTGGTAAGATTTAGATTATGCTCTAGTGTTGTAAAAGATTTGAATCTTTCGGCCCTAATCCCTTAGATTCAAAGCTTTTATAACCTGAGAGTAAGTACAAAATAGGATTAGGTACGGAAACCATCATCAGAGGGATCCTTAAGAAACAAAATAATAATTAAAATATAGATTGGTGGTGGTTGGGCCAGCCTAATAAAGACCTGGAAACGGTACCTGATAGGGGTGTAGGGCAACTCGCTCAATGCATATAAATGCATATACAACTGCATATAAATTATTGCTGGTAGTAAAGTTTTCCTAGTTTCCGTGCCGAAGTTAGAAGATGACTTATTACTGGTTTCCTTTCCTTATTTAGAGAAACGGATCGAGTTTCACTTAAGCTGTAAATTTTGGCTTAAATGAATTTCTGGTTGATAGGAGTAGAAAGATATCTAGTCTGAGAAAATACAATTGAGAAGTCTTTAGGACAGTTTAGTTTGATTAAACCGTGGGGCTTTTCTCCTGGAATTACGCCATTTGATCTTCACTGTAAAGTAGTGGAGCGAGTGCTCTAATTAGACTTAGAGCATAGCTCGATTAGACTGAATATATACGATGTTGTCTATATTAAAAAGCATTCAACATTTGAATTTTCAAGTAACAACTGGTAATAACATAGGTTACCAAAATTAAGACTGAGTTAGCAGCAATTTACTTTATAAATTGATTACCCATGAACAGTAGTTAGTATAGTAAAGAGGAAACAGATAAGTAACGAACGATGTTAGTTTATAAATAAATACAATAGAACACTGACATGACCTTTATCAAGAAGGCACTCATAGCATTAACAAACTAATGTATGTATACATAAAATAAGTATCAAATATATTATAATGAAGCAAAATTAAAAAACTGGTATAAAAATAAAGAGACAATGAAGTAATGAAAAAACAATTATATATGTGCAGTACAGCCCTAGAAACTTCATTTTAAATGAGATGCAGTCTTTTTTGGGTGACATGATCAAAATTCACAAAGTTCGCAAGGTTCACTTGCACAAGGTCAACTCAGCTTGCTTCTACGAATTTGGCGTAAATCAACTTATTTCCTGATGACTCTAACCCAAACGTTGCCAAATTTGACGACAATTGCTACCTTTCGAGGAAGTTCGCGGAAAAGGTAAAATTCGCAAAAATTTTTTTTAAATTAAGTTTAAGTTTTTAGAACAGTACTCTAAGTACAAGCAGCAAAAGAATAATTGATAGTCACTGGATACAAAATAACAGACTGACACAAGAAACTGTACCCTTTACAAAATACCTTGCGTTGTAAAACAAAAATCTTGCAGAAAACTAATGATTATAATTACCTATATATCCCGAAATTAAAAAATGGATGTTCTCAAAGCTGGCTACATAATTTTTAGCAAGAAATATTACAGAAAAGCTAAATAACAATTATCAGATTTTTAAATGACATCAGAAAATTCAATAAACTAAATTGAGTTAACTTTAGCGAACCATTTTTCTTGATTCAGTCCTGCAAGTTGTATCAAGAGTCCATGATTTTCTTCTATATATTAGAAGAGTAAGCCACTAGAGGGCTCCTCTTCTTGGCATTGCGTAACGGTGCACCGACCACAATACGCGAATGTTCCCCCGTTTGGGGGGGGGTCGCCAAATCATACCCCCTCCCCGTTTGGTGGGGGGGTAGGCAACAGCCAATCAGATTGCAGAAACCCCCTCCCCGTTTGGTGGGGGGTAGGCAGGCTGATTCTGGCTTTTGAAAAAGGGTCCCCGTTTGGGGGGGGTCGACACAAGAGGTCCCCGTTTGGTGGGGGGGGGGTATGCAAAAGGGGTCCCCGTTTGGGGGGGGTCACAAAAAGTGGTCCCCGTTTGGGGGGGATCACCAACAGCCAATCAGAATGAGCAAAACTTAGCCTGCTTGAGCGACCCCCCCCCCAAACGGGGACCCATTTTCGAATAGAACAAAAACTACCGTAATCCTCTGCTCTACCCCCCCCCACCAAACGGAGGGGGGGTTTCTGCAATCTGATTGGCTGTTGGCTACCCCCCCCCACCAAACGGAGACCTCTTTTTGGCTACCCCCCCACCAAACGGAGGGGGGGTATGCGATGTCGATTTGGTCGACCCCCCCCCAAACGGGGGAACATTCGCGTATTGTGGTCGGAGCACCGTTACGCAATGCAGTGAAGAGAAGCCCTCTAGTGGCTTACTCTTCTTCTTAATAATAGTGCAATTATGCACTCTTGGTTGTACTTTGTGAATGATTGTGCAAACGGCATAATACATCCTCTCCCGGCCTCTCCCCTCCAACACGTTCAGTCATATCAAGTCGTTTAGTCGAACAATAAAAGTATAAAGAGACTAGCTAATTTTAAACACATAAAGTCCCTGATCACGAGGCACAAAAACGGGATCTCCAAAGGGACCAAATTGACTGTTCTGGAACAGATCGCAGAGCGGCGTCCCACCACGATTGGGCACATCTTCCAGATCAAAGAGTTCCGGCACACTGCAACCGGGTCTGAAATTGGAGCAAGGAAATAAACAGAAGTGGAAAAGAAAAACAGAACTTAACTGACAAGAAAATGAACGACGGCAAACAAAAAATAGTTTGTATCACCAAGAGTACACAATTTTTAAGAGTATGACAAGCGTCACAGCCTATGCAAGGGACCGGGACCGTAAAGTCTCGATAGGAGAGATAATCTGAAAAAACATTTGTTCATATCAAGAAAATGCATAGTCAATTTTTTGTTGAATTGCCATTTGACATTTAGCATGTCGTCAGAGAAAGTAAACTTACCAACATTAAATTGTGAAAACCAGACAAACGATCAGGACAAGTTTGCGGTCTTTGCATAGCTCAGCAGCAAAAAATAGCTATTTTAAAAGCTTTTTCGAAAAAAGTTTCCCCACAACCCCAGACTTGGGAGACCGTCCCCTAGACTTCCCTCCCAGAAATTTTTGAAGAGTAAAAAGCCAGATATGGCCCAAACACTCCCTTACATAATTACACGTTGAAACTAGCAGAGGCCCAATTTGGGGAGGTGGTCTAAGCTTGTATATTTAATACTTACATGTGGAAATATACTAAGCGAGTGAGCGACCCCCGTTTGGATTCCGTACCCGCATGGGGGAGATGTGAGAGAAGGAGGTCAATTGGTCAGAGGTCAGAGGTCAGCCGTTATGCGCAAGTGTTATTTTGGCCTTCATTGCATAGAGTGTGACGCTTGTCAAGAATTCTTGGTACCACTGAAAACCCGAGACCAACCACCACCTGAAACATGCAAGTACGGGCTAGCTGAAATTAAATTTCTTTAAATGTTTTGGTTCGCTTGCTTGACGACACTTTACAATTTAAAACTTGGATTACCGCCTACTGCCGCGAATACAATTAAAATAGTTTTGCCAGAAAATCTCTGATCAATGAAGAAACTTACTTTCCACCCTTGTAGCACCACCGTGACTCAAATATGGCATAGTTAACGCCCATCGCTTTCAATTGGTCATAAACTGATTCCTGGGATTTTCGACTATACAAACTGTGGACTTTACGAACTCGTTCACTGTAAATGCAAAAGCAAAAATCAGAGAATAGTAGTATACAAATGGGCGTTCCAGGACAGTGGCACTTGTGGCATTATGTGGATTTTTATTACACATAATGCCACATTACCCAAAACGCATTTCCAAAACTTTTTAATTAAAAATACATTTAATTATTTGTTTGTAATTATGTCAAGTAATATTAAGGTTCGATGAACATATTCTTATATTGCCTAATTAAATAACAAAAAATTTTCCAATGTTTCGTTTTCTTTATTTTTATAACTAATTGTTTAAGTTTAAAATATCTAGTGTCTTCACCAATTTATGTCTAGCAAATACTCCATTTCTAAACTGCCTAGAGCAACTATAAATTTCATTTGTAAAGTAGCTGTCAACTCTAAAGATATCTTATCAGTAGTCAAGTCTACAAGGGTCGTCATCGTAAATGATCTAGTTAAAGTGTAAACTTATTTGTTTAAACTACTAAAATTGGACAAAATAGTTATTTCCACATGATCTGTAACCTAATATATGTTCCAGAAAAATAGGCCAGAACATTACCGAACAAAATGGAGCTTTATTTTATTAGGTCACAAGACTAAGTTACTATAATTACGTCCTAATTTCAAATTATAAATAACTGTGAAGCTAAACGATAATTTCAGTTATCAACTTAAACAATACTCTCTATCTGTCACTGGCGGATCCAGGATTTTGTATCTCGGTCCCGAGAGTGGGGGTGGGGGATTCCTGCACTTACAAAAGTTTCTGAGGAGAAGTTACAACTATTTAGAGCTAGTTAATTGTTTATTTAGCACAAAATATTCTTCTCTTCTTTCGTCGTTTTCATATTAACTGGTTCGAATTTTTTGAAAATTTTATTTTAATAAACAAAACACAATACTCATTCATAAGTTGCGAAATCACTGGTTTTTTAATTTTTTGCCCTCGAATCGCGATGGGAAGGGGAACACCCTTCCCATCTATACCCTGGATCCGCCACTGCTATCAGTGTGCTATATAGTTATATCTATTCCTGCTAAACCACGGAATCAATGGATTCTGTTCAAATTGTATGGGAATCAGCTGTTGTTACGGAAAATGCTATTAAACGACAGAAGCTGGCTGATAAGAAGAACAACCGAAACAACAACCCCGTTGGCAACAGATCTTCTTTGACAGCGGAAGAAGGCGTCAGGATGGTATCTTAGGTAAACAGGTCTACGACTCCAGCCATTGTGAACGCAACGGTTACCCGGGAAGGCGGTGGCTCTATTTCGGGCATGGCAGAGGACAAACGGATTGTGTCAGAGGGCAGTAGGTCAGCGGTTTCAAAGGTAAACGGATTCATGATGGGTCGAGATGGCAAGGGGTCCGCGTTGGAAGCAGAAAAGCACATCATGGTGATGCCGAGTGCCAATCGGTCACCGACCCCGATGGAAGGTGCCCAGGCGGTATCCGGTTTTGGTTCTATGACGACAGCGAACGGACCCCTGGAGACGAACTTCAAATCCAAAGCAGCTGAGCATGGCGGAAATAATGTGAATCAATCTGGTCTTTTAGAGAAAAAGACTGAACGAAAGGTGCATAATTTTATTATGGTCTGTGTTTGTTGTTTTGCAAAGTTTAACTGCAAAATGAATGGGAACGTAGAGTGTTTGAGAAAACCTTTAACTGTTTCAAACAAAAATGCTGCAAAAGCGCAGCTCAGTTTAAATCCAATAAAATCTAAAGCGAGCTGGGGATTATTTTGTCTAAACTGTTCCTGCAATGAAATTGTTGTCACTTATTCAAGTGTTATGGAAAGTTGCCTCCCTATAATTGCTAATGAAATTGAATGGTTGAATGTTGCATCAACATATCTTGGTCTTGCTCCTTGTTATGAAAGTATGTATGTATTATTTGAAAACGTGTAAAAATTACTAATTTCATCTTATTAAATTTAGAACCCCCTAGCTGATGTGAGTGACTACGTCATTGAGAGAAAAGGGCATGCATTAATGGACTACAGGGACGCAGTGTTGGAAGGACTGAGGCAAATTCAGGGGGAAAGACGATTTATAGAAGACTCAGAGCATCAGGAATTCTGGACCTCCCAATTTATTGAGCTCTTTCTAAATCCAGTTTCTGAGTTTTTGAAGCAAAGTAAGAAAATAAAAAATTATTAATTTTTATAATTAATAGATCAAACTGAATTTTTTATAGCGGTGACTTGATTTCAAACATCAAAAAATTATCGTTCACATTCTTTGTGAATGCAATGGAAGTAAAAAATGTATGCAATCCGCACTGTATTCTGCTATACTAATTACGAAAATAGACAATTTCTGTGACTAGAAATGAAACTACAACTGTCACTCTTAATGTGATCGTATTATAATCACTGGAGATTTTCTAGGAAGACAATTCACTTCAGCGCTATCTTTGATAACTTATGATTATTACGACAAAATCGAGGGCTCCGGTTCTGATAGTAATAGTTTAGAGAACACCGATGCGGAAAATAGTGACTGAAAAAAGACGCCGTTGTAATGTTATACAGTATTATGTTCTATGTAAATGAAATTGACATTATATGCATTAATGTGAACCGTAATGTACCCACATCTTTATGAAAATAGTATGTTTATCTTACAGTTGAAATGTCTCTTAATGTTAAGTGCATATACGTATACAGTTTAATGTATCTAAGCGTATACACTGAAATATGAGATGAATATTTCAATAAAACGTGCAAAAGAAGTCTAATGCAATTCAATAGCTGTCCTATAGTTAAAAAGACACAACTAGGTGATGGAAATTTCTAAACTCTTAGGAAAGTCCAAAACGTTTAGTGTAAATATAAGGTAAGATGACAGGTTATTGTAAACGTTTTAATGATGGATTACGCAGGGCCTGTCAAACAGTCGACCCCTCCTAGTTTCAAACAATTTACAGATTAACCTTTTAAGGGACCGTTTAGACTGAGAGACTTGAATTTTGATTTCGAAATTAGAACATTTAATGCAAACTCATTTCACAAGAACAATTAAGCAAACAAAACGTCCACTGTCAAAATTACTTCAGTTACTTCTTTTCACTCCAGTGCTTCTTAGGACTGACGACCGCTTCTCCATCAAGAAAATCCGTAGCAGAAGCTTTTCGTTTGAGTCCTTTAAGCTTCTTGGATTCACCCTTCCACACCTTATCAGCTCGCAAAAGAGAACGAACCTCGTACTCCACTTCCTCGCTTCGTTCCAAAAATTTGCCCCACTCAATCGGATTGAACGAAATGCCGTATTTCTTATCAGGGACCGTTACCTTTTCATACACAATCCAATGACGGATGTGTACATATTGTTTGTTGTTATACGTTGAAATTGTCAGCCAAGTGTCCTCTCCCAAATCAATTCCCTCCGATTTACCAAGATCCCTCTTCTCCGCCAAAGAGTCGTTAATAATAGCCTTCTTCGAAGTAATGAGAAAAAATTGTTTCGGAGTCAAAGAAATAAACTGGTCTGGCTTATCCTTGCGCTTCCCGTGTAGATTGAGTTTACTGTCAGAGTTATCAGTACAACTAAGATCAACCCTCTTATATTCGGCAATGTGATAAGACTTTACTTCTGTCAGCATAATTAAAAATACAACAAAGGGGAAGATTTCTCTGTAACTAACGGTATAAGAGGAAAATAGAGAATGTCGGTTGGCGTACAGAATAGAAAAATGAACTGATGCTGATCAATTAAAGCTTTCTTGTTTATATACAACAAATTTAAGACACCAACCTAATTTTGAATGCCCTTTAGCTGTGCTTCTGTCAATTTAAACGCAATAGTTTGAAGTTTTGATCAACTAAATCTCAGTTTTACATTAAAAATCTGCAGACTGTCTAACTTTTATAGCTTGTGGACATTATGTGATCCACATAAGGATTCATTAGAGTAACTTTTGCTGGACTGAATCAGACCATACAAGATTTTAGGAATCAGGATTTTCAAAGTGGGATTTTGTTCTGAATTAAATAACTGCAGGAAATTTAAGACTACTAAACAGAGATTCTGTACTAAATTTAATATCCTTAGGAAACTTTGGGACACAAATCAAGATTTACAAAGTGGGATTTTGTTCCAAATTAAATAACTGCAGGAAATTTAAGACTGCTGAACAGAGATTCTGTACTGATTTTAATATCCTTAGGAAACTTTGAGACACAAATTCAACAATTTAGAAATTTATTCAATTCGTAGTGTTAATTTGAGCAAATTGAAATCATTAGACCCGAACTTTTATCCCAATTAATTTAGTATTTAAGTCAGTTGCAAATCTTCAAATTGTCCTGGTGGCAGAGTTCAGTGTTGCTTTATTTGCTTGTCAAGACTGTTTGTTTTCTGAGATATCAAGTTTTGTTTCTACACCCAATTTTCAAGTATCAAGTCAACGACTAGTCTGCTTGAACATCAGTTTCCAGTCAATCCGATCTTCAAACCGATTTCAGTTGCTGATCCACTGGAGAAGGTCCTCCATTATCACCTAAGGTTCAACTTCAGTTACCTCATCAGTGTGGAAACTGGAATTGCATACAGCATTTATGTAAGTTACTAAAGCTATATAGAAGCTTTGTAGAACCCTAAGCGTTTTCCAACTAGATAAAGAGGCTGGATGTATAGCAAGAGCTTAGCTTGAAGCATAAACTCATAGGCGTAGGATTTTGATCAACAACTTCTACAGGTTATCATATGCAAATTAGCTAGTCTCTGGCTACTTTAACTTAATTAATTATCTGAATACTAGCAGTATAGTGATCGTACCTCAAGCTTTAAATATGCAAATTAGGTATCACCTCAAATGTTTTCACTTGTGCTGTCTCTACAAATCTATTTCACTCTTGCAAATTTAATACAAATCACTGCATATTTCTACAACGAAAATGTTTTCTTTTTAAATACTTTTGATTGAAAATATAAAAAACAGTAAAACATGGTAATGGTGATTACTGTACGAGTTCAGCTTTATGAGTAAGCTCTCGTGTAAGTCCTTGATTTTGCACTATGCAAAGACTGTCTCTCTCCAGTAATGGACCGCTCTCTGGACGTATTGTCATGTCACTACAAATGGCGGATGGTAAGTCCGGTGTCGCAAGACGGGGCAACCGCTAGTGGCAACATGACAGGTAGCGCCCCGAAAGGGTACGTCGCCAGGAGTGAGGTTGCAGAGACGGGGGCAGCTTACGAGCATCCTCATTAACCCGAGCTTATGCAGTAGTTATCAAGCTTTGACCCTAACCAACTACGGTTTCTGGCTACTTTTTTTATAAGACAAAAACAAAATAACATACACTTTACATAAAAAATCCGTCATTGATTACAAAGCATATTTACCAAATTTTGCACAATTTTGTCATTTTTATCACACTCTTTTCCGAAAAGTTTCAAAAACTGCTTAAAACTACCATAGCCGCCACATCTCCATAATACAAAAGCTACAGCGTAAAATCCACAGGCACTGCTATCAAAACATTGCATAGGCATAGTGTTATATATACAATAAGTCAAATTTAGTCCGTAAAGTTTAGGATTCATTCCATAGGAGCAAAAAAATTCCGTCTGTCCTTCAGCAGGAGCATACATCGCCACCCAATGCTGACCAGGGTGAGATGAGGGTGCTGTGTTAATCACCATACCACCAGGTCTATCAATCACCAATTCATCTTTCGCATATACCCCTTTGAAGTTAGGAACTCCTTGCAACAACCGCTTAATCTCCAGCGTATTCATCAGGCTTTATAGTCCATTAGTAGCTCACGTGATCTAGTTATTTCAACAACACTTTCAAATTCTCCGTAGACTATAACATTGATTGTTTGCACGAGATTGCTAGCAAACTGCAAGTTTAACCGCAGATTTCCTTGACGACTCAGCTCCAAATGATGAGAGGTATTACCACAGCCGTCAGGAGTTAAGTCAAAGCAGAACATGGCATATCCATTTTGAAAATTTGGGTAACTTATATCTGTTCCAGAGTCAGAGTAGGACTTGTTCTTCACGTTAAATAAATTCACGTATGCTCTAATCATACGTTTGTCACTTAGTTTCATGGGACAGCCAGCTACCGCTTCTCCATCAATCGTCAGTTCCAAATTCTCCAAATCAAATGTTTGAAAGTTGAATGGATTACTAGTGTAACGACCATTCATAGCATTATTAGTGATCATACCAAATACCAACTTCTTTGGTATGCGATCTGCGAAGAAGTTGTCTCTGGAAGCTGAGCGTGAGTTAAATGGTATAGTCAGTACTTCTATCTCTGTCCGATTGATAGGATAAACAGCATTGCCGAGAGATAATGCTTTTTCGTGAGCCAGTGAAATACTTGGAGCGATGTGTACATGTCGAATCCATAATACTGCTTCACTGATTTCAATTTTAAATTTCTGAGTTACATCTTCACCAGACATTAGACAAAATTCTGGGGCGCTTCTGATGAGTTTGATTCGAATAGGTACATTGTTCAATAGATATTTCTCTTGAAAGAACAGATCTACATGGAGCGGTCCATACAACTCGAATATTCTACTTCCAGCTGTGCGTACCCAGCGCTTCGCAAGTCCAGTATTACTTGCAGATGCTGCTGCATTAACATCTTCCATCTCAGTATCTTTGTAGTAAAGGATTGAGGTTAGCTGACTTCCTTTTGCATCACTCCCAAAGTTTAACAAAGTTTCATAAGCTGCCTTCCATGGATAAGTTCCAGTACTCTGTGTAATCATGCGGTTACACACATGTACATCTACCTTTGAAAATAGCGCATGCATCAACATATTAACCGGAGCTACTTTTACATCATTAGCAAATGCATTTCCACTACCCGCTAGTACAATCTTTGCAGCAATATAGAGTCTTGTATCAGACAAATCAGTATAGTGAGGCGATGGCTTAATATCAAATTCAATTGGGCCATCATCTGTAGTGTTTGCCAAGGGATAGTATGGTACATAGCTGCTCTTCTCCTGACTGGTTTGAGTACCTGGTAGCTTAAACAGGTCAAGTTGTGTTGAGACACAGGGACAGGATCTTTCATGTATGAGTGCCATGACTAAATATGTCGTGACTTCTCCGTTTTCGTTTTTTGTTTCCTTTTATACCTTTTGCGGATGAACGCCTTTTACCAATCAATTTGTCAGCTTGATGCACTGTTTTATGCAGCAGTCTGGCCCCTGCTTGTTTACCTCTACTCTCTAAAGAGTGAAGTGGATCCTCCCCTTTTGCAATATCTTTCACAACATTAGCACCTGTTCGAAGGGCCTCACGACCAATCACCTTAGCACCAGATTTTAGCAGGGGAGCAACCGTCTTAGTAAAGAACGGAACAACACCGCGAAAAAGACTTCCAAAAAGACCGCCGAGTCCGTGTCCTTGCTGAACAGGAGGGCCTGAGAAGTGAGCAAGATTTCCGGCAGCCTGATTTGCATAGTAGCTGTTAATCATGTTCTGATCGTGAACATACATTATGACATCAGTAGTTTGGGTCCTGGCATTTTTTGGGGGGGCCCATTGGGGGGGGGGGGAAGAGTGTGGGTTGTTGTGGGTCTGATGTGAAGCTTTAAAATTAGAGGACTACTGCTCAGGAACGGGAAAGGTAGTCCACCTGTTGTTCTAATCTGGATGTGAACAACTTCTATCGATGATTTGGCCATGTCAAGATAGTAGGGCTTTATATACTTTTCAGAAATAGTTACTCCTGGAGTATTGGCCGATGCATTGTCCATTCTACGAAGCGGTAGCCTTAGCATCTCCAACTCTCTGATAGTCAACCAAATCAGAGCAAACAAACATATTATTTTGGAGACTCCCAAAGTTGCGAGAAAAGTCAGCGCAGATTGACTCAGAGTAGAAACGAAAATAATTAGATCCAGAATTGAAGCCAAGAATGTAGGACAGTACTGGACTGAGGGATATGTGATCTGAAATCTCTGGGTTCACTAGATCTGATGCGGTAACGTTTCTTCTCCGGTATCACAGAGAATGTGAACACCCAATTTCGTCGAATTGACTCAATTATTCAAACGAACTCTTCCGCCGATGAGAATAAAATGAGCAGATCGCAAGACAATTTTACCTATAACCTTATAGTCTACCTCTTTGTTACCATGAAAATATATAGTGGCATCTGATGAGATTGGAAGTGTTAGGAATGAGTTTGGATAAATCAACTCAATTTAGAGCCACTTCATGCTGTCCATGTAAGATAAGCG
>JASAND010014377.1:0-13550 GCA_030248195.1 Trissonchulus latispiculum
TTTTAGTTAATACGAGTGAAAAACAATACAGGTTAAGCCATCATAATAGGAATTCAATTACTAAATTACTAAAAAGTATATATCGCAAGGTAAGAGACTGACATTGTTTATTAAGCTCTCCAAATTATTCAGTTTCAAATTGATGTTGACTAAACTTTCTGTAGCAGCACAACAACTTTTTGTGACAATCTAATTTTATTTCCAATATTTCCCGGAACTTATAGCCTTAACTGCAAATGAAGTAAGCTTGAGTGGAGGAACGTTTTTATGTTGGTTAGCTTGACCTAGAAAATCTTTTACTTCAAGGTATGTAGTCCCTCTCTTCTAAATTTAAGCTAAAGTTAGTTGTGATGAGTCAATTAGACCATCCCATTGGTAGTTCACGACGATCATCAGTCATGCAGTTCTGTGGAAAATTGAATTTATGGAAGAAATGTAGATGAGTAATCTACATTTTTAGTTGTACTTTTTTGTGGTCATTACAGGTGTTTAATTGATAATGAGTTTGGTTAATTTTTGTGCGTGCCTAAAAGCAGCAGCGCTTAAGGTGTGCGGTCTCTGTGTTAGTTCGACTTCATGTACCAACACAATTCATTAGGGCAATGCTCCAAATTTTTTCATAACTACGAAAAGTAAGCAGCTTGCTGCTCTATTTTGCCATACCTATCGGTCATCCTGATCCTACCTCCTAATGTGATCTTGTTGGGAGGGGGTTAGAATCTTCGCCACGATATCTGGCTTATATCCTAGTCAACTTGGGTTTTACTCTATCAACTGGGACCTAAGACGGTGATCATTTTTTAAAATCTACTCCCTAGATTTTTATCTAAATTATAGTGTTTGGATTTTTATAGTTTATAATTTTATTTTCTTTTGCATCCCCTCAACCAGCGCGGAGATTTTTTGGTAAACGTAGCCGGTTACTCCAAAATTTCATCTAAGCCGTTGATTGACGTTTTGAGCATTTTTTTAAAAAGTCTGACTCAAAGCTAAGGCAAATTTACTCTGATTTTGTTATCAATCGAAAATCATCTATTTTTATCAGTTTCCTTTTGATTTTCCCTTAAAATTGTTCCTGAAATATTCCTGAAAGCTATGAAATACAATCCTTTGTTTCACTCCAATCATATTTTTCATATTCATTCCTCTCTTGTTGAAAGCTTCCCACGTCCTCCTTGTTTACGTATCAGATTGTTTCCAAACTAAATGCATGCTTTTAATTAAAAAGCAAAAAAGTTAGCCGAAAGTGCTCTGGGGCATTTTTTGTGATCTAAAATATCGGCTGATTTTAGGTCTAACTTTATGGCGTCTTCTAATCCTATTCTAACAGGAACTGCTTTATATGGATATCGTATGGGATCTACAAGCTATATCCCACCGTAAGTCAAATTATATTTTATATTTGGATTGCTGATTTATATTTGAAGACTACTAATGTTCTTAAGAGATAATATTTAAATTGTAATGAGATTTAAAAAGTATTATTGATGAATCTTAATTGGTGCCACCAAGCTTCAGGAGGAAACAAATTGGTTTTTCTAAAGAACGAGAGTATTTCTACCTAGTCTGAGCATTTACTTGGAGTAGTCACAATGCAGCTCCTACGGTCTCTAAGGTCCTATTTCGTTAATGATTAAACGGATTAGATTAAAACTAACCCGCATTAAAGAAATAGCACCTCGGATTAAACGGATTAAAACTTAATCCAGCGAGTTAAACGAGTTAACCGGATTAAATGTGATCCTATTTCTTTAATGCACCTAGGATTAAAATTTTAATCTAATCCTGTTTCTGTATTCACACTTCGGATTATCATTATTATTATTATTATTATTAATCAACGAGTTAATTTTAATCCTACATGCAAAATCGCTGTTTCTTTAAAGATTAATAATTTTAATCCGTTCAACCTGCCGGCTGTATTTTCAACTAGTTTTTAGTCCTCGTGGAGCTACGCTGATTAAACGGATTAAAAGTAGGCGGATTAAAATTTTTAATCGCCCTTTCTTTAACAGTGGATTAAATGGATGAAAATCAGCTCGTTTAATCCGCAGATTAAAACTGGTCGGATTAAAGTGGTTAATTTTAATTCAGCATTAAAGAAATAGCAATTAAAATTTTAATCCGGCTGGTTTTTAATCTTTAATCTTTAAAGAAATAGGCCTTAAGCCTTTGGAAGGATATTCTGTCGCACTACGTATAATGTGGGCACGCACGGCATAGTACGTCTCTTTGATGTTAATGTAGTGTGTGTGCTATTTCTGGACGGGTATCAATAAGCACAACGGCGGACCTGGTCCGAACCAAGAGTTTATTATAGGAAGAATAAGACACTCCGCTCTTTCTAATAGAAGAAGCTTGCAATATGCTCGAATGAAACATTAAAGGTGCATTCATAGTTCCAGACGCAAGCAGACGTGCGTAGAGAATGAATACGCTACAATTATTTTTAAACTGTTAAAACGGCATGTTACAATCTGAGGCGTCGACGCGCGTCTACGCACGTCGACGCGCGTAGGCGCGCGTCTCTCTGCGTTCGCACTATGAATGCATCTTTAGGCCGAAATCTTGGGGGGGGGCTTCTCAGTATGTAAACATACAACGCTGACATTTCTCAAATACGGGAGTTTTCGACAAATTAAATACTATAACGTGAGCTAGAAAAATCGTACAGCAATAATTTTTATATGATTATATTACATAGAACGAGATCTTTTTAATTATTATCAAAATTTTGTAGTTAGGTCCAGGTAACCTCTTACAAATCCGGCAACTACCTAAGACATTTTGAAGAAATGATGAAATTCCTAGAATTTTCGTGGAAAGGATATTTTATTGCCGGTATGTAGGTATATGACTTGGCAAAAACGCTCGTTTTTGAAAAAATGTCAGCGTTGTATGTTTACACGCTGAGAAGCCGCCCCTCTCCCGAGATTTCGGCCTTAATGTTTCGAGCATATTGCAAGCTTAGGGAGAGCTGAGTTCTTACTCTTCCTATTATAAACTCTTGTCCGAATATAAACTCTGATTTTGTCCACAGGGTTTTCATGGGCTCTTCGAGTCAACGTTCTAAAACTCTTCGGATTCATTTGCACCTGTCGCGAAACTTTCTCCGCTTGAAAATCCCTCCTTGCAAAATTTCACCAATGAATCAAACTCAGGCTTCTTTGATCACTGTTGAAAGCTGACGTTGCCTTCTTAGACAAACTATTCCATCATACATAAAGGTTTCTAGAATTACGTTCATATACCTACCTACTTACAAACTGTCGATAGCTTAAAGTTAGAATAAAGTCTTTCACCTCTATATTAGCTTTTCTTGCTTATGAGCACCTCAGGCATGGCTTTGAGTTCAGTTCAGACACGTACGCAACAGCAGCTTAAGACAGAATAGGTTGGCTAATTTATCTTGCTTGCTTTGTTTGCCGGTTGATGTGAAAGCAGAGATGGTGAAAATTGAAGTTGTTGACAGTTAGCTACGGAACAAGTTGCACGCAATGGTGTAAGAAAGGGAGAAAAATACTAATTAAAGTAAAACTGTTTACTACTATTTGGGTCTGAGCCAACATAGGGTGCTGACTACATACCTCATGCCTCAGGAAAGACTATCGAAAATGCATAGGAATTAGGAATGTCTTTTCTTGGAGGAAGAATTCCTTTTCCATTTGGCAGAAAATATAACAACAATACTGGCAATTTACCTCAAAACTAAACAAATATGTTCATGTTTGTATGTTATTTTCATTTTCAGTTTTTCCTATTATTTCAGCAAGCCATATAGTGGAATTCCACCCTTTGGAAGTACAGAAGAAGATGTAATTGAGCAGTTGAATTCCCAGAATATGGAAATAAAACTTCGAGTTCTGGGCCGACTTCGCAACATCGTTCACGATGATCCCAGTTGGTTTCATCGAATTCGACGAAAACTGGAACTGTTCAAGGCCTTCGGTCGAGTGATTTCTGACGGAAACTGGGAACTGCAGCATCAGTGTCTGAAATTCCTTGGCGATTCTATGAAAGATTTTGGTAACGTAATTTTAGCTTTCTGTTGCTATTTAATACCCTTTAAACGGTAAGGTTAAACATACGTAAAATGTTTCATTTGCAGCAGGCTTGGTCTCGCAGTTTCATTTGAAACATATATAGATCTAAAATCTTTTGTAGTATATAATAAATAATAAATAAACTAAAATCTCTCGTAGTTATATTAACCCTTATCTTTATATTTATTAATTTTAACTTCTAAATTTAGTTTCTTGTTACAATTTTGTTGTTGCAGGACAAGATGCTGAATGGTGTATGACTGTAGTCTTGCCCGCAATAATTCCTTTAATCTGTCATTCCAAGATTACTGTCAGAAAGGCCACATTGCACTGTATGTTGTCTTATCTTCGTGCTATGCCCGGAGCCCAGGCTTCCTTTCTAAAGATGCTCACAAAATTTGGTGTTCAACATCCGTCACCGGAAATTCAGCGGGAAATAATTTCCGAAATTCCGGAACTCTATGTTCCGGATTTAGCTCAACGAAATTATGCAGTTCTGCTGGCCGGGTTGGCCGATTCGTTATTGCAAACACGAAATCCTTCATGCAAGGAAACCACTTTACTTACCATTGAAAAACTGGCTAGCTATGTTGGTCAACAGGAGTTTACGAACCTAATTTCTACCCTGGAACCAAATGCCAGGAGTAACCTAGAAGTTCTGCTACTGGAAAAGCAAATTCGCCCCAGTGCTCTGAAATCTAAAACGTTAGCCGAACTTTCGAATGGTCATCCGGTTAACGGTTTTCCAGGATTTACCGAACAGTTACGGTTCGGTATTGTACCGATGCAAATCTATAACGACGTTATTAATTCAACCGAAGAACCCAATGCAAGACTAGAATCGCTGCAAAGTCTCAAGGAAACAATCGAAAAATTGTCGGATGGAGAAATTAGCAAACGGCTGCAACCTCATTTATTTAGTTATATCAATTTTTTATCAATGACTTTGGAGGACCCAAGTCTAAAAGTTATCGCTGAGACTCTTAATATTCTACTGTTATCCATCAATAAGCTGAAAACCGTTATCAGTCCTCATCTGCAGCAAGTGATTCATACGGTGGGGAAACATCTGGGTCACTCCCAGGTGGTGCTGAAGCAGCTGAATATGATGATAATCGCAGCGCTGATGCAATGGCTTAGTCCTAAGATGGTCCTAAATTCATTAGCCGGAATGTTACAGCATAGGTAACTAACCCTATCAATTCAGCAAACTAATTAGATTAACTTGAATTAACTTTGCGAATAAAGTATTCCTAAATCCTCGTTCGCACTTCTTACTACATGGGTAACTGATTGTGCAGTCAACAGAAGAGCAGACTGAATTTTTCAAATAATTAATTAATTAGAATCATTTAATTACTAAATCATTTCATTATTTATTATGTATATTACTGTTCTATGAAGGTCACATTAAACATTCTGAAAAGTTTCAATTAAGCAGGGTTATATATTAGCTCATTTTTATCAGCCTAATCTTATTTTTTCTATTCTGACGGTACTTCTTCATTCCCATCTGAGAGGTGTCGATTCTATTCCTAAACCGATCAATCTTTATCCGTTTTGTCAAAGTCACAAATTGTCTTATTTTCAGGAGTTCTCGGGTCCGAGAAGAAGTCATGAATATGATAACAGCTACCCTATTGAAATATCCAGATGCTCCCTACAGCACAGAGGCCCTGATAAGCATGACTACACCACTTTTGATAGATCCAAAGCGTAGAGTGAGACTGTCCGCCTTTGAGCACATCTCTGTCCTGAATAGTCTTCTGAAGAAACGAACGGACGGTAGCAACCAGCTAATTGAGGCAGTCAAGGAACTGGAGACTGAAAGAAATGTTGATGGACTAGTTAAGGCTGTAGAAGCCCGACTAGAAAGGTACTTTTTACTTCTCTTTTTGGGCTTAGCTTACACTTAGCTGCTTTGGTTCTGAAGAACCAAACTTCTAAAGCACACTGTGGTGGATGTTATTACAGATTAGTTTAACGACAACGAAACTGACCATTCTTTGACAATACTGATATTACCTGCAGTCTTTAACACTACATTATTGTATGCAAAATAATGAAGTCATACAGAGGGTAAGACAATCGGATTTTCTAGTTAAACTCTACCTGGCTGAGTTTGCATGGGGCAGGGAGAAAACGTCATTGGCTAAAATAATTTGGCTTAATGTACTCTAGCAGCCAATGGTCTCAAAGTGTGCTAGATATCGCATGATGTTGTGTTTATTTTATGTAGCAACTAAAACTAAAACAAATCACCTGAAATAGGCACCGATAACGTTTAAAATGTAATCATTTTCAAAAATTTGCTAAATTTTAAGGGATCATGTACCCCGAATACGATCAGATGGCTTGATAGAGTACGCCACTCTTGTCGACAGGAACGGACTTCCAATGCCAAAAAATCTCGACATCGATTTCATCATGGGTGCTGGTTTGGAGAACTCAAACTCAAGGTTAGCTTAAATATTCGTTGAATTTAGCTTATAGTTGAATTTAGTTTGAATTTAGAATTTAGTTGAATAGCTAGAAAAGTTGGTTCCAGAAAATTCTAAATCTCTAGTTTGCTTTGGCTAATAATTTACTTCGACAGAGGTTGGTTCACATGTTTTGCAGTTGTCAAATTTTAGATAAATTTATGCAGTACATGGTCAGTACAGGACTGTAAGCAGGCATTATTTTGCTATACAAGGAGTAGAACATTTTATTTTTATTTACTTTGAGGTCAAGTTTTTGCGTCTTGGCGTCTGGCGAGAATGAGACTGAAAATGTTCAAAGTTCAAAATAAATATTTGGTTTAAATGTTAGAATTCTCACTTCTAAAAATTCTATTTTTCAGGTCACTTTCTCCCATCAAATCAGCACACGAAAGTCGTGCTAGTGATTCCATATCGTTGGAACGTATTGTTCATACCCCTCCAAAATCAGGTGGTCTCTATGCATCTCATCTTGGCAATCTACCAACTGGGAAAAACCTAGTTGAATTGACGGATGATCTGCACAATAGCACCTTATATGGAACAGTAAGCAAAAAGTCCACTCATCTGTGTCACTGGTTACTGTCTGTCTACAAATACAAAAGCTAACAAAATGTTTAGTAGTTCAGGGGGTTTCCCTTATTATTATTATTTTTATATAAAAACGGAAAATGTTTTATTTTACTACCTTTTGCAGCATTGTCCCGAAAATTACAAAAGCATGCTGAAATCGGCATCATCTAAAATCAAAATGTGTATTGTGCCGAAACGTATATGAAAAAAATCACTGTTTTTGCCTAAAATTACGTAAGATTTTGCCTGTTGCCATGTCTTCCTCCTCGTTAACATATATGAAACCTGATTGGCAGATGCTGCACTGTTAAAATTACAAGGCGACATGAGAAGGAATTGTTAAGCAAATTGTAGTACGTATCGAGAATATTTGAGCGCTTGTTTCAGGGGGAACAAGTGTATGAGCTTATAAAATCGGGGTCGTGTCTCGTTTACCCGCCCCTCATCACTCAAAATTATAGATGACCAAATGGGCTGAAATTTGGAATGGGTTTGTTTTCGACCATGCTGAGTTCAAATTTCGCAAAGTTTTTCAATTTCGCAAAATTCATTTTTTTCGATTCGTAAAGGGGAACCGAAAAATTTTTTGTCTTGGATTTTCCTTGCTGAAAAGCTGTATTCAGGGAGCTTGGAGGTCGCAGAACACGAATCTGAAATCCATTTTTCGATTCAGCTTTTTGTTAGCTCAGTATAAGCTAAACTTTTAAGCTTACGATGTAAATTTATACTGAGCTAACGAAAAGTAGAATCGAAAAACCGTGTTCTGCGACCTCGAAAACCCCTGAATACAACTTTTCAGCAAAATCGAAGACAAAACGGATCATATGCAGAATTTCCCCTCCTAAGTTCTCATATGAAGAATTTCCCCCCGAGCAGTGAAAACACATTTTCAAGCAGAATGTAACTGATTTTGGTGGTATTAGTATTGCTGGTGTCAAGAAATTAATTTCCAATGTTTCTCGCCAATGTACCTTTGGAGTACGAATTTTAAAATATTGATGAAGCTGACGATTTTATTTTATTTAACTAAGTTGATACTTGATGAAACTTAGGCAAAAGCTCATGATTAGTTTGATGATATACCTGATCAGCTTAAAAAGCTTAAGCTTTGCAAACACACCTTTCCTTTTTTACGCAAAATCATTTTGTAGCTTGTTTTATACATATAATCATATTCACAAAATAAAACCGCGTCAATTTTAACTCAGTTCAGCAAGACAAACCAATTTAATGTCTAAGTTCTCATAGGAAGAGTTTCCCCCTTAGTGTTAGGAGGGGAAATTCTGCATATGATCCGACAAAACATTTTTAGATTCCCCTTGGTCCCCCTTAAAATCGAATCGAAAAAATTGAAAAATTTTACGATATTTGAACATGGTGGTGAATTTGAACGTTTGAAATTCAACATTTGAACGTGGTCGAAAACATACACATACCAAATTCAACTCTTTTGGTCAAGTTTTTCGGAATATGGGTCTGGGGGGTTATCCTGAATAAGATCCCAAAGAAGTACCGAACAAGCACAATTTGACGGATTGAGTTCAAATTTAGTAGGGATAGGTTTCTGAACGTGCTGGTTTCAAAAATGCAAACATTTTAAACTTTTTAAAAAATTTTTGAAAATTTTGAAATTTTAGTTTGGTAAGGGTGACCAAGGGGAACCGAAAAATTTTGCTGAAAACTTGCTTATATCTAAAAATCAGTTTTCCGATTCTGCTTTCCGTTAGCTCAGCTCAGGATAAGCTTACATCTTAAGCTTAAAACTAGCTTATCCTGAGCTAGCGAAAAGCTCGATCGAAAATCTAATTTCAGATTCGTGATCAGCGCCCCAGAAAACCACGGTAGCAAGTTTTCAGCAAAAATTTTTCAAAATTTTTTTGGTTTTTCTTACCAAATTTAAATTTTAAAATTCTTAAAAAAATTTTTAAAAATTTTAAAATTTTTGCATTTTTGAAATCAGCAGGTCCGAAAACCTACCCCTATCAAATTTCAACTCAATCCGTCAAATTGTGCTTCTTTGGTACCTCTTCGGAGCTGTGGAGGAGGGACGATGGGAAAGATCCGCAAAAACTTGCTATGGTTTTGCTTTCGATTACGCTGAGTTCAAATATTGCAAAGTTTTTGATTTCGCGAAATTCGATTTTTTCCGAGTCGTAAGGAGGTACCAAGGCGAACCAAAAAATGTTTGTCTTCGAATTTGCTGCAATAGGGGTTTTCGGGGTTGCAAAACACGAATCTGAAGTCCGCTTTTCGATGGGCCTGGGGAGGGGTTCCTGAAATGATCCTAAATTTCAGCTCATTTGGTCAAGTTTTGCGGAATCTGAGCCTGAGGCTTTCCTGAAAAGATCTGCCACAGCACTGCAGCAGTACCTATGATAAACAATCATTGTTTATTAGGTTCCTTCCTATTTACCCCCCCCCCCCCCCTCCTCCTACTCCCTGTGCTATTGAATTTAGCCCATAGGGATAAAATTCGATATGCATGTTTTCGACTACGCTGAGTTCAAATATCACACAATTTTTCCTTTTTGCGAAATTAAATATTTTCCGATTATTTTAACTTAAATAAGTAAATTTAAGTAAAAAATTTTGCTTGAAAGTTAGTTCTATGTGTTTTCTGGGTAGCTCAGACACCAACATTAATTCCAAAGTGGCTACGAGGTAGAAACCTACGCAGGCCCGGCACGTCAAAAGTTTCGGCCCGCCCGTCCCGACCCGCGAAATTTTTAATTTTTTCTAAAACTGCAAAATCGCATTACCGTTTTGTCTAACATTTTGTGATTACCGTCTTAATTTAAAATTTGAATTTGATTTAAAAGTCTAGGCAAAAATGACATTGATGAATAAATTTGGAGTGGTTCGTATAATTTTAAAATTAATTGTTTAGATTTTTTGGAAAATTGGAATAATTTTTGGGTGGAGTGGGGGGAGGGGTATTTAGGGTTGTGCGGGGGGCCGGTGGTGGGACCGGCCCCCCAAACGCTCCGGACCCCATTTTATTTTCGGGGGCCGGCCCACGGCCCGACCCCCCAAATCAGGGGGCCGGGCCCAACACGGCTCCGGGGGCCGGTGTCGGTCACGGCCCCCAAACCGGCCCCCATTTCGATTTCATGTGGAAAGTATGGATTTTTCCAATGCTAATATAGTAAATAAAGGTGTTGGTAGCTATTATTTAATTTTAGTTTTTGGCAAACTATCAGATTTCATCTTATATTAATAGCTCCTCGGATGGAAATACTTTGGAAAAATTATTGTCCAAACAAAGTAGTAATCGGAACTCAGATCTTATCTATCAAGATGCATGGAATGTATGCTCTACTATGTTAGGATCAATTTCTGTATTCCCTGACTCTATCCTTCACTCTTAGAGTTTTTGTGGAAGCTATAGGACGTTTTGTAGCTTTTTAAGCGATCCTTTCACAGAAAAAGTTCGTATTTACCCAATCTCATAATTTTAAATTGCAATGGATTGCACATGCAAAGACGACTATTTTGATACAAGATAATGTAGTATATAATTATGCTAATTCTAGCTGTTACTTAACATCAGAAAGTAACATGGAAAGTTGCCATGTTTTAAGAAAAACCCGTCGTGTTGTATATCATTCGAAAGCTCTTGACGAGGCGAACTTAATGGTGTTAGTTAAACTGGCCGATGGTTTAGCGGAAAAAAGTAATTTTTCCGTAATAGCTATTATAGCTATTCGAATTGATCGGCTTAGTTCCTTTACCACTGAATCCACTACGTCAACAGCTTTCGAATAATATTATGCAACATGATAGGTTTCGCATAAAATTTTTAAAATTTCCTTGTTAATTCTGTGTTAGTTCGCAGCAATAATTAGCTTAATCACCTCATTATTTTATACTAAAACAATCATTTTTACAACACGTCTATCCATTGCAATTGAAAATAACGAAATTGGCAAACTAACGATCCTTTTCTGTGAAAAGTTAGCTTAGGTGAGACCTTAGCATAGTGACAAAACGACTCCGGCAGGGAGTACATTCCAGTTTGTTTATTCTGACTTCTATAATTTCTTTCTACTCTAATCTACTAATCTAGTTCATGTGCCACTGCACTGGCAGGATGGGTTAACTTGGATATGTAGTGTGAAAACAACATATTGGAGTCATTTATTTTTCCAGAGCCAAGAAAATAACGCAAACTTGCGACGTAGGATAAAACTATGCAAAAAATGACTATTTTCAAATCATTACATTGATAAGGAAAATTTTTCTGGCATTGGGGCCGCGGGGGCCGATGATGAACTCGGCCCCGGGGGCCGGTGTCGTGAAAAATCGAATTTCGCGAAATCGAAAAATTTTACTTTCAGCGTGGTCGAATACCCATACCCCAAATTTCAGCTCATTTCTTTTTTTGCGGAATTTTGGAGCCTGGGGAAGAGTTATCCTGAAGACCCAATTCGACAATTACATAAATGGTAAAAACCAGGGTTAATAATGGAACAAAAACAAGTTCGGGGGAACTCAAGAATCTTTGACGCTGAAAACTTAAATTTTATCATACAGTTTAATTAATGTTAACATCTCGAAAAAGTGATCGCGGACCGAAGAGTCGCCCCGCGGCCCTGCCCGGCCCATAGGGTTTGGTCGGCGGTCCGCTCGGCTAACCCGTGGGACGGCTGGGCCACTGGCCGTAATGCAGATTTCTACTATTTCGTTAGCGTTAAAGTTGTAATCTAAACATTGTCAGCATGTAAATTGTAATGTAATGTAAATCATGTAATCCGAATTCCGTGAAATTGAATTACAATATTTGAATATTTGAAACTTTGGTAAAACACCGAATTTCAAATTAACTGGACAATTTGTAACAATATTGAATGCTTTCGAGGAGAAAAGCATGACCGTATTTACTCAATGATTTAAACTAAAGTCGACCAAAAATTCTTGGAACGAACTATGAGCGCTTGTCCTGAGTTAACCTTTTAAAGTTAGCCTATATAAAGTATATATTTTTAGAAGCCTCGGGAGGAGTAGGAGAATCCGTTAAAACCATCTAATCCGGTCTATATCCGGTTACCGGATGCCAAATCGATAAAAACGCTTCAGATTCGGAAAAGAGAATGCTAATTCAATTCACCACTCTAGCGTATTGGTCCTTGGCCCAAGACATCTCCGAAAATCGGTCACATCCGGTCTATGTCCGGTAACCGGACGTCTAGGTCACAAAAACTGTACTGTAAGATGGGCAGGTCGTACAGTTTCGCCGATTGAATTTTCGGATTCAGCGGGTCGAAATTAGTCCATATACGAAGTTTTGCCCAATTTGAACCAAAATGGCGTGATTTATGGTCGTATCCGGTGCGAACAAAAACCGGAAAAATCAGTTTTTCCGGTCTGGTGCTCGGAATCGCGGATAAAAATGTTAGTTTTTGGCACAATGAATATTTGGAGGCAACTTTCATTTAACCGGTGTCAAAGTAATCGAATATCCGGTCGATTTCCGGATCTGAGCTTTGAAATTTGAGATTTCATGAGTTATTATCTCAGTATCCGGTTGGTCCGGAAGTCAAATTATTTCATTAGAATGACATTTTGTCTATCGCTAACAAGTATCAACCTCAAATTACTTCTCATCTGCTGTAATTTTTGAATGATAGCGTTTTAAAAACGTGCTGATTTTAGTACGTTTTGTCAATTTATTCAACCGGATAAAGTTTGATCCCATAGCAACTTGTCCATACGCAATATAACCATTTTTGAACCATTTTTAAAACGCTATCATTCAAAAATTACAGCAGATATGAAGTAATTTGAGGTTGATACTTGTTAGCGATAGACAAAATGTCATTTTAATGAAATATTTGACTTCGGACCAACCGGACACTGAGATAATAGCCCATGAAATCTCAAATTTCGAAGCTCAGAACTTCAAATCGACCGGATATTCGATTACTTTGACACCGGTAAAATGAAAGTTGCCTCCCAAATATTCATTGTGCCAAAAACTAACATTTTTATCCGCGATTCCGAGTATCAGACCGGAAAACCTGATTTTCAGGTTTTTCACCTGGACCCGATTGGGCCACTTAAATCACGCAATTTTTGGTCCAAATTGGACAAAACTTAGCACATGGAGCCATTTTCGTCCCGCTAAATATGAGAATTTAATCAGCGAAACTGTACGACCTACCCATCTTGCTGTACAGTTTTTGTGACGTAGACATCAGGTTATCGGACATAGACCGGATGTGACCGAATTTTTCGGAGATGTCTTGGGCCAAGAACCAATATGTACAGAGTATGAATTAATTAGCGTTCTCTTTCCGAATTTGAAGCGTTTTATCGATTTGGCATCCAGCAGCCGGATGTAGACCGGATATGATGGTTTTACCGGATACTCCTCCTCCTGAGGTTTCTAAAAATACATACTTTTATATAGAGTAACTTCAAAGGTTAACTCAGGACAAGTGCTCAAGCAGTTCGG